>JBBPBR010002202.1:0-12894 GCA_037974775.1 Cicer pinnatifidum | reverse complement strand
TTAAAAACCCTATTTGGACAAGAATAAGCCTAGGGAGGACGAAAATGACCTAAATGTTCGTCCAATGACACAAACACACATATTGGATGCTCAAGATTGCTTAAAACCCTAAATGGACAAGAATAAGACTTGGGATGACGAAAATGACCTAAATGTTCATCCAATGACACAAATGAACTTATTGGATGCACAAGATTGGTTAAAAACCCTAATTGGACAAGAATAAGCCTAGGGAGGACCAAAATGACCTAAATGTTCGTCCAATGACACAAACACACCTATTGGATGCACAAGATTGTATAAAAACCCAAATTGGACAAGAATAAGACTAGGGAGGACGAAAATGACTTAAATGTTCCTCCAATGACACAAACACACCTATTGGATGCACAAGATTGCATAAAAACCCTAATTGGACAAGAATAAGACTAGGGAGGACGTAAATGACCTAAATTTTCCACCAATGACACAAATGAACTTATTGGATGCACAAGGTTGGTTAAAAACCCTAATTGGACAAGAACAAGCCTAGGGAGGACGAAAATGACCTAAATGTTTATCCAATGACACAAATGAAGTTATTGGATGCACAAGATTGGTTAAAAACCCTAATTGGACAAGAATAAGCCTAGGGAGGACGTAAATGACCTAAACGTTCATACAATGACACAAATGAACTTATTGGATGCACAAGATTGGTTAAAAACCCTAATTGGACAAGAATAAGCATAGCGAGGACGAAATGACCTAAATGTTCATCCAATGACACAAACACACATATTGGATGCACAAGATTGTTTAAAACCCTAATTGGACAAGAATAAGACTAGGGATGACGAAAATGACCTAAATGTTCATCCAATGACACAAATGAACTTATTGGATGCACAAGATTGGTTAAAAACCCTAATTGGACAAGAATAAGCCTAGGGAGGACGTAAATGACCTAAATGTTCATCCAATGACACAAATAAACTTATTGGATGCACAAGATTGGTTAAAAACCCTAATTGGACAAGAATAAGCATAGGGAGGACGAAAATGACCTAAATGTTCATCCAATGACACAAACACACATACTGGATGCACAAGATTGCTTAAAACCTTAATTGGACAAGAATAAGACTAGGGATGACGAAAATGACCTAAATGTTCATCCAATGACACAAATGAACTTATTGGATGCACAAGATTGGTTAAAAACCCTAATTGGACAAGAATAAGCCTAGGGAGGACGAAAATGACCTAAATGTTCGTCCAATGACACAAACACACCTATTGGATGCACAAGATTGCATAAAAACCCTAATTGGACAAGAATAAGCCTAGGGAGGACGTATATGACCTAAATGTTCATCCAATGACACAAATGAACTTATTGGATGCACAAGATTGGTTAAAAACCCTAATTGGACAAGAATAAGCATAGGGAGGACGAAAATGACCTAAATGTTCATCCAATGACACAAACACACATATTGGATGCACAAGATTGCTTAAAACCCTAATTGGACAAGAATAAGACTAGGGATGACGAAAATGACCTAAATGTTCATCCAATGACACAAATGAACTTATTGGATGCACAAGATTGGTTAAAAACCCTAATTGGACAAGAATAAGCCTAGGGAGGACGAAAATGACCTAAATGTTCGTCCAATGACATAAACACACCTATTGGATGCACAAGATTGCATAAAAACCCTAATTGGACAAGAACAAGCCTAGGGAGGACGAAAATGACCTAAATGTTCATCCAATGACACAAATGAACTTATTAGATGCACAAGATTGGTTAAAAACCCTAATTGGACAAGAATAAGCCTAGGGAGGACGTAAATGACCTAAATGTTCATCCAATGACACAAATTAACTTATTGGATGCACAAGATTGGTTAAAAACCCTATTTGGACAAGAATAAGCCTAGGGAGGACGAAAATGACCTAAATGTTCGTCCAATGACACAAACACACATATTGGATGCTCAAGATTGCTTAAAACCCTAAATGGACAAGAATAAGACTTGGGATGACGAAAATGACCTAAATGTTCATCCAATGACACAAATGAACTTATTGGATGCACAAGATTGGTTAAAAACCCTAATTGGACAAGAATAAGCCTAGGGAGGACCAAAATGACCTAAATGTTCGTCCAATGACACAAACACACCTATTGGATGCACAAGATTGTATAAAAACCCTAATTGGACAAGAATAAAACTAGGGAGGACGAAAATGACCTAATTGTTCCTACAATGACACAAACACACCTATTGGAGTCATAAGATTGCATAAAAACCCTAATTGGACAAGAATAAGACTAGGGAGGACGAAAATGACCTAAATTTTCATCCAATGACACAAATGAACTTATTGGATGCACAAGATTGGTTAAAAACCCTAATTGGACAAGAATAATCCTAGGGAGGACGAAAATGACCTAAATGTTCATCCAATGACACAAATGAACATATTGGATGCACAAGATTGGTTGAACACCCTAATTGGACAAGAATAAGCCTAGGGAGGACGAAAATGACCTAAATGTTCATCCAATGACACAAATGAACTTATTGGATGCACAAGATTGGTTAAAATCCCTAATTGGACAAGAATAAGCCTAGGGAGGACGAAAATGACCTAAATGTTCATCCAATGACACAAATGAACTTATTGGATGCACAAGATTGGTTGAAAACCCTAATTGGACAAGAATAAGCCTAGGGAGGACGAAAATGACCTAAATGTTCATCCAATGACACAAATGAACTTAATGGATGCACAAGATTGGTTGAAAACCCTAATTGGACAAGAATAAGCCTAGGGAGGACGAAAATGACCTAAATGTTCATCCAATGACACAAATGAACTTATTGGATGCACAAGATTGGTTAAAAACCCTAATTGGACAAGAATAAGCCTAGGGAGGACGAAAATGACCTAAATGTTCATCCAATGACACAAATGAACTTATTGGATGCACAAGATTGGTTAAAAACCCTAATTGGACAAGAATAAGCCTAGGGAGAACGAAAATGACCTAAATGTTCGTCCAATGACACAAACACACCTATTGGATGCACAAGATTGTATAAAAACCCTAATTGGACAAGAATAAGCCTAGGGAGGACGAAAATGACCTAAATGTTCATCCAATGACACAAATGAACTTATTGGATGCACAAGATTGGTTAAAAACCCTAATTGGACAAGAATAAGCCTAGGGACGACGAAACTGACCTAAATGTTCATCCAATGACACAAATGAACTTATTGGATGCACAAGATTGGTTAAAAACCCTAATTGGACAAGAATAAGCCTAGGGAGGACGAAAATGACCTAAATGTTCATCCAATGACACAAATGAACTTATTGGATGCACAAGATTGGTTAAAAACCCTATATGGACAAGAATAAGCCTAGGGAGGACGAAAATGACCTAAATGTTCATCCAATGACACAAATGAACTTATTGGATGCACAAGATTGGTTAAAAACCCTAATTGGACAAGAATAAGCCTAGGGAGGACGAAAATGACCTAAATTGTCATCCAATGATACAAATGAACTTATTGGATGCACAAGATTGGTTAAAAACCCTAATTGGACAAGAATAAGCCTAGGGAGGACGAAAATGACCTAAATGTTCATCCAATGACACAAATGAACTTATTGGATGCACAAGATTGGTTAAAAACCCTAATTGGACAAGAATAAGCCTAAGGAGGACGAAAATGACCTAAATGTTCCTCCAATGACACAAATGAACTTATTAGATGCACAAGATTGGCTAAAAAGCCTAATTGGACAAGAATAAGCCTAGGGAGGACGAAAATGACCTAAATGTTCATCCAATGACACAAATGAACTTATTGGATGCACAAGATTGGTTAAAAACCCTAATTGGACAAGAATAAGCCTAGGGAGGACGAAAATGACCTAAATGTTCATCCAATGACACAAATGAACTTATTGGATGCACAAGATTGGTTAAAAACCCTAATTGGACAAGAATAAGCCTAGGGAGGACGAAAATGACCTAAATGTTCATCCAATGACACAAATGAACTTATTGGATGCACAAGGTTGGTTAAAAACGATAATTGGACAAGAATAAGCCTAGGGAGGGCGAAAATGACCTAAATGTTCGTCCAATGACACAAACACACCAATTGGATGCACAAGATTGCATAAAAACCCTAATTGGACAAGAATAAGACTAGGGAGGACGAAAATGACCTAAATGTTCCTCCAATGACACAAACACGCCTATTGGATGCACAAGATTGCATAAAAACCCTAATTGGACAAGAATAAGACTAGGGAGGACGAAAATGACCTAAATGTTCATCCAATGACACAAATGAACTTATTGGATGCACAAGATTGGTTAAAAACCCTAATTGGACAAGAATAAGCCTAGGGAGAACGAAAATGAGCTAAATGTTCATCCAATGACACAAATGAACTTATTGGATGCACAAGATTGGTTAAAAACCCTAATTGGACAAGAATAAGCCTAGGGAGGACGAAAATGACCTAAATGTTCATCCAATGACACAAATGAACTTATTGGATGCACAAGATTGGTTAAAAACCCTAATTGGACAAGAATAAGCCTAGGGAGGACGAAAATGACCTAAATGTTCGTCCAATGACACAAACACACCTATTGGATGCACAAGATTGCATAAAAACCCTAATTGGACAAGAATAAGACTAGGGAGGACAAAAATGACCTAAATGTTCCTCCAATGATACAAATGAACTTATTGGATGCACAAGGTTGGTTAAAAACCCTAATTGGACAAGAATAAGCCTAGGGAGGACGAAAATGACCTAAATGTTCGTCCAATGACACAAACACACCTATTGGATGCACAAGATTGCATAAAAACCCTAATTGGACAAGAATAAGCCTAGGGAGGACGAAAATGACCTAAATGTTCGTCCAATGACACAAACACACCTATTGGATGCACAAGATTGCATAAAAACCCTAATTGCACAAGAATAAGCCTAGGGAGGACGAAAATGACCTAACTGTTCATCCAATGACACAATTGAACTTATTAAATACACAAGATTGGTTAAAAACCCTAATTGGACAAGATTAAGCATAGGGAGGACGAAAATGACCTAAATGTTCATCCAATGACTCAAATGAACCTATTGGATGCACAAGATTGGTTAAAAACCCTAATTGGACAAGAATAAGCCTAGGGAGGACGAAAATGACCTAAATGTTCATCCAATGACACAAATGAACTTATTGGATGCACAAGATTGGTTAAAAACCATAATTGGACAAGAATAAGCCTAGGGAGGACGAAAATGACCTAAATGTTCATCCAATGACACAAATGAACTTATTGGATGCACAAGATTGGATAAAAACCCTAATTGGACAAGAATAAGCCTAGGGAGGACGAAAATGACCTAAATGTTCATCCAATGACACAAACACACCTATTGGATGCACAAGATTGTATAAAAACCCTAATTGGACAAGAATAAGACTAGGGAGGACGAAAATGACCTAAATGTTCCTCCAATGACACAAACACACCTATTGGATGCACAAGATTGCATAAAAACCCTAATTGGACAAGAATAAGACTAGGGAGGACGTAAATGACCTAAATGTTCCACCAATGACACAAATGCACTTATTGGATGCACAAGGTTGGTTAAAAACCATAATTGGACAAGAACAAGCCTAGGGAGGACGAAAATGACCTAAATGTTCATCCAATGACACAAATGCACTTATTGGATGCACAAGATTGGTTAAAAACCATAATTGGACAAGAACAAGCCTAGGGAGGACGAAAATGACCTAAATGTTCATCCAATGACACAAATGCACTTATTGGATGCACAAGATTGGTAAAAAAACCCTAATTGGACAAGAATAAGCTTAGGGAGGACGAAAATGACCTAAATGTTCGTCCAATGACACAAACACACCTATTGGATGCACAAGATTGCATAAAAACCCTAATTGGACAAGAATAAGCCTAGGGAGGACGAAAATGACCTAAATGGTCATCCAATGACACAAATGAACTTATTGGATGCACAAGATTGGTTAAAAACCCTAATTGGACAAGAATAAGACTAGGGATGACGAAAATGACCTAAATGTGCCTCCAATGACACAATTGAATATATTGGATGCACAAGATTGGTTAAATACCCTAATTGGACAAGAATAAGCCTAGGGAGGACGAAAATGACCTAAATGTTCGTCCAATGACACAAATGAACTTATTGGATGCACAAGATTGGTTAAAAACCCTAATTGGACAAGAATAAGCCTAGGGAGGACGAAAATGACATAAATGTTCATCCAATGACACAAACACACATACTGGATGCACAAGATTGGTTGAAAACGCTAATTGGACAAGAATAAGCCTAGGGATGACGAAAATGACCTAAATGTTCATCCAATGACACAAATGAACTTATTGGATGCACAAGATTGGTTAAAAACCCTAATTGGACAAGAATAAGCCTAGGGAGGACGAAAATGACCTAAATGTTCGTCCAATGACACAAACACACCTATTGGATGCACAAGATTGCATAAAAATTCTAATTGGACAAGAATAAGACTAGGGAGGACGAAAATGACCTAAATGTCCCTCCAATGACAGAAACACACCTATTGGATGCACAAGATTGCATAAAAACCCTAATTCGACAAGAAAAAGACTAGGGAGGACGAAAATGACCTAAATGTTCCTCCAATGAAACAAACACACCTATTGGATGCCCAAGATTGCATAAAAACCCTAATTGGACAAGAATAAGACTAGGGAGGACGTAAATGACCTAAATGTTCCACCAATGACACAAATGAACTTATTGGATACACAAGGTTGGTTAAAAACCCTAATTGGACAAGAATAAGCCTAGGGAGGACGAAAATGACCTAAATGTTCAACCAATGACACAAATGAACTTTATTGGATGCACAAGGTGGGTTAAAAACCCTAATTGGACAAGAATAAGCCTAGGGAGGACGAAAAATGACCTAAATGTTCGTCCAATGACACAAACACACCTATTGGATGCAAAGGATTGCATAAAAACCCTAATTGGACAAGAATAAGCCTAGGGAGGACGAAAATGACCTAAATGTTCGTCCAATGACACAAACACACCTATTGGATGCACAAGATTGCATAAAAACCCAAATTGGACAAGAACAAGCCTAGGGAGGACGAAAATGACCTAAATGTTCATCCAAAGACACAAATGAACTTATTGGATGCACAAGATTGGTTAAAAACCCTAATTGGACAAGAATAAGCCTAGGGAGGACATAAATGACCTAAATTTTCATCCAATGACACAAATGAACTTATTGGATGCACAAGATTGGTTAAAAACCCTAATTGGACAAGAATAAGCATAGGGAGGACGAAAATGACCTAAATGTTCATCCAATGACACAAACACACATATTGGATGCACAAGATTGCTTAAAACCCTAATTGGACAAGAATAAGACTAGGGATGACGAAAATGACCTAAATGTTCATCCAATGACACAAATGAACTTATTGGATGCACAAGATTGGTTAAAAACCCTAATTGGACAAGAATAAGACTAGGGAGGACGAAAATGACCTAAATGTTCATCCGATGACACAAATGAACTTATTGGATGCACAAGATTGGTTGAAAACCCTAATTAGACAAGAATAAGCCTAGGGAGAACGAAAATGACCTAAATGTTCGTCCAATGACACAAATGAACTTATTGGATGCACAAGATTGGTTAAAAACCCTAATTGGACAAGAATAAGCCTAGGGAGGACGAAAATGACCTAAATGTTCATCCAATGACACAAACACACCTATTGGATGCACAAGATTGTTTAGAAACCCTAATTGGAAAAGAATAAGCCTAGGGAGGACGAAAATGACCTAAATGTTCATCCAATGACACAAATGAACTTATTGGATGCACAAGATTGGTTAAAAACCCTAATTGGACAAGAATAAGCCTAGGGAGGACGAAAATGACCTAAATGTTCATCCAATGACACAAATGAACTTATTGGATGCACAAGATTGGTAAAAAAAACCCTAATTGGACAAGAATAAGCTTAGGGAGGACGAAAATGACCTAAATGTTCGTCCAATGACACAAACACACCTATTGGATGCACAAGATTGTATAAAAACCCTAATTGGACAAGAATAAGACTAGGGAGGACGAAAATGACCTAAATGTTCCTCCAATGACACAAACACACCTATTGGATGCACAAGATTGCATAAAAACCCTAATTGGACAAGAATAAGACTAGGGAGGACGTAAATGACCTAAATGTTCCACCAATGACACAAATGAACTTATGGGATGCACAAGGTTGGTTAAAAACCATAATTGGACAAGAACAAGCCTAGGGAGGACGAAAATGACCTAAATGTTCATCCAATGACACAAATGCACTTATTGGATGCACAAGATTGGTTAAAAACCCTAATTGGACAAGAATAAGCCTAGGGAGGACGAAAATGACCTAAATGTTCGTCCAATGACACAAACACACCTATTGGATGCACAAGATTGTATAAAATCCCTAATTGGACAAGAATAAGACTAGGGAGGACGAAAATGACCTAAATGTTCCTCCAATGACACAAACACACCTATTGGATGCACAAGATTGCATAAAAACCCTAATTGGACAAGAATAAGACTAGGGAGGATGAAAATGACCTAAATGTTCATCCAATGACACAAATGAACTTATTGGATGCACAAGATTGGTTAAAAACCCTAATTGGACAAGAATAAGCCTAGGGAGGACGAAAATGGCCTAAATGTTCATCCAATGACACAAATGAACTTATTGGATGCACAAGATTGGTTAAAAACCCTAATTGGACAAGAATAAGCCTAGGGAGGACGAAAATGACCTAAATGTTCGTCCAATGACAACAACACACGTATTGGATGCACAAGATTGCATAAAAACCCTAATTGGGCAAGAATAAGACTAGGGTGGACAAAAATGACCTAAATGTTCCTCCAATGACACAAAAGAACTTATTGGATGTACAAGATTGATTAAAAACCCTAATTGGACAAGAATAAGCCTAGGGAGGACGAAAATGACCTAAATGTTCAACCAATGACACAAATGAACTTATTGGATGCACAAGGTTGGTTAAAAACCCTAATTGGACAAGAATAAGCCTAGGGAGAACGAAAATGACCTAAAAGTTCGTCCAGTGACCCAAATGAACTTATTGGATGCACAAGATTGGTTAAAAACCCTAATTGGACAAGAATAAGCCTAGGGATGGCGAAAATGACCTAAATGTTCGTCCAATGACACAAACACACCTATTGGATGCACAAGATTGCATAAAAACCCTAATTGGACAAGAATAAGACTAGGGAGGACGAAAATGACCTAAATGTTCATCCAATGACACAAACACACATATTGGATGCACAAGATTGCTTAAAACCCTAATTGGACGAGAATAAGACTAGGGAGGACGAAAATGACCTAAATGTTCATCCAATGACACAAATGAACTTATTGGATGCACAAGATTGGTTAAAAACCCTAATTGGACAAGAATAAGCCTAGGGAGGACGAAAATGACCTAAATGTTCATCCAATGACACAAATGAACTTATTGGATGCACAAGTTTGGTTAAAAACCCTAATTGGACAAGAATAAGCCTATGGAGGACGAAAATGACCTAAATGTTCATCCAATGACACAAATGAACTTATTGGATGCACAAGATTGGTTAAAAACCCTAATTGGACAAGAATAAGCCTAGGGAGGACGAAAATGACCTAAATGTTCATCCAATGACACAAACACACCTATTGGATGCACAAGATTGTTTAGAAACCCTAATTCGACAAGAATAAGCCTATGGAGGACGAAAATGGCCTAAATGTTCATCCAATGACACAAAGACACCTATTGGATGCACAAGATTGGTTAAAAACCCTAATTGGACAAGAATAAGCCTAGGGAGGACGAAAATGACCTAAATGTTCATCCAATGACACAAATGAACATATTGGATGCACAAGATTGGTTAAAAACCCTAATTGGTCAAGAATAAGCCTATGGAGGACGAAAATGACCTAAATGTTCATCCAATGACACAAATGAACTTATTGGATGCACAAGATTGGTTAAAAACCGTAATTGGACAAGAATAAGCCTAGGGAGGACGAAAATGACCTAAATGTTCATCCAATGACACAAATGAACTTATTGGATGCACAAGATTGGTTGAAAACCCTAATTGGACAAGAATAAGCCTAGGGAGGAAGAAAATGACCTAAATGTTCATCCAATGACACAAATGAACTTATTGGATGCACAAGATTGGTTAAAAACCCTAATTGGACAAGAATAAGCCTAGGTAGGACGAAAATGACCTAAATGTTCATCCAATGACACAAATGAACTTATTGGATGCACAAGATTGGTAAAAAAACCCTAATTGGACAAGAATAAGCTTAGGGAGGACGAAAATGACCTAAATGTTCGTCCAATGACACAAACACACCTATTGGATGCACAAGATTGTATAAAAACCCTAATTGGACAAGAATAAGACTAGGGAGGACGAAAATGACCTAAATGTTCCTCCAATGACACAAATGAACTTATTGGATGCACAAGATTGGTTGAAAACCCTAATTGGACAAGAATAAGCCTAGGGAGGAAGAAAATGACCTAAATGTTCATCCAATGACACAAATGAACTTATTGGATGCACAAGATTGGTTAAAAACCCTAATTGGACAAGAATAAGCCTAGGGAGGACGAAAATGACCTAAATGTTCATCCAATGACACAAATGAACTTATTGGATGCACAAGATTTATAAAAAAACCCTAATTGGACAAGAATAAGCTTAGGGAGGACGAAAATGACCTAAATGTTCGTCCAATGACACAAACACACCTATTGGATGCACAAGATTGTATAAAAACCCTAATTGGACAAGAATAAGACTAGGGAGGACGAAAATGACCTAAATGTTCCTCCAATGACACAAACACACCTATTGGATGCACAAGATTGCATAAAAACCCTAATTGGACAAGAATAAGACTAGGGAGGACGTAAATGACCTAAATGTTCCACCAATGACACAAATGAACTTCTTGGATACACAAGGTTGGTTAAAAACCCTAATTGGACAAGAATAAGCCTAGGGAGGACGAAAATGACCTAAATGTTCGTCCAATGACACAAACACACCTATTGGATGCACAAGATTGCATAAAAACCCTAATTGGACAAGAATAAGCACAAGGAGGACAAAAATGACCTAAATGTTCATCCAATGACACAAATGAACTTATTGGATGCACAAGATTGGTTAAAAACCCTAATTGGACAAGAATAAGCATAGGGAGGACGAAAATGACCTAAATGTTCATCCAATGACACAAACACACATATTGGATGCACAAGATTGCTTAAAACCCTAATTGGACAAGAATAAGACTAGGGATGACGAAAATGACCTAATGTGCCTCCAATGACACAAATGAATTTATTGGATGCACAAGATTGGTTAAAAACCCTAATTGGACAAGAATAAGCCTAAGGAGGACGAAAATGACCTAAATGTTCGTCCAATGACACAAATGAACTTATTGGATGCACAAGATTGGTTAAAAACCCTAATTGGACAAGAATAAGCCTAGGGAGGACGAAAATGACCTAAATGTTCATCCAATGACACAAATGAACTTATTGGATGCACAAGATTGGTTGAAAACCCTAATTGGACAAGAATAAGCCTAGGGAGGAAGAAAATGACCTAAATGTTCATCCAATGACACAAATGAACTTATTGGATGCACAAGATTGGTTAAAAACCATAATTGGACAAGAATAAGCCTAGGGAGGACGAAAATGACCTAAATGTTCATCCAATGACACAAATGAACTTATTGGATGCACAAGATTGGTAAAAAAATCCTAATTGGACAAGAATAAGCTTAGGGAGGACGAAAATGACCTAAATGTTCGTCCAATGACACAAACACACCTATTGGATGCACAAGATTGTATAAAATCCCTAATTGGACAAGAATAAGACTAGGGAGGACGAAAATGACCTAAATGTTCCTCCAATGACACAAACACACCTATTGGATGCACAAGATTGCATAAAAACCCTAATTGGACAAGAATAAGACTAGGGAGGACGTAAATGACCTAAATGTTCCACCAATGACACAAATGAACTTATTGGATGCACAAGGTTGGTTAAAAACCATAATTGGACAAGAACAAGCCTAGGGAGGACGAAAATGACCTAAATGTTCATCCAATGACACAAATGCACTTATTGGATGCACAAGATTGGTTAAAAACACTAATTGGACAAGAATAAGCCTAGGGAGGACGAAAATGACCTAAATGTTCGTCCAATGACACAAACACACCTATTGGATGCACAAGATTGCATAAAAACCCTAATTGGACAAGAATAAGACTAGGGAGGACGTAAATGACCTAAATGTTCCACCAATGACACAAATGAACTTATTGGATGCACAAGATTGGTTAAAAACCCTAATTTGACAAGAATAAGCATAGGGAGGACGAAAACGACCTAAATGTTCATCCAATGACACAAACACACATATTGGATGCACAAGATTGCTTAAAACCCTAATTGGACAAGAATAAGACTAGGGATGACGAAAATGACCTAAATGTTCATCCAATGACACAAATGAACTTATTGGATGCACAAGATTGGTTAAAAACCCTAATTGGAGGACGTAAATGACCTAAATGTTCCACCAATGACACAAATGAACTTATTGGATGCACAAGATTGGTTAAAAACCCTAATT
>JBBPBR010002201.1:1731-12894 GCA_037974775.1 Cicer pinnatifidum | reverse complement strand
GGTTTTTAACCAATCTTGTGCATCCAATAGGTGTGTTTGTGTCATTGGATGATCAATTAGGTCATTTTCGTCCTCCCTAGGCTTATTCTTGTCCAATTAAGTTTTTTAACAAATCTTGTGCATCCAATAAGTTCATTTGTGTCATTGGATGATCAATTATGTCATTTTCGTCCTCCCTAGGCATATTCTTGTCCAATTAGGGTTTTTAACAAATCTTGTGCATCCAATAAGTTCATTTGTGTCATTGGATGATCAATTAGGTCATTTTTGGCCTCCCTAGGCATATTCTTGTCCAACTAGGGTTTTTAACCAATCTTGTGCATCCAATAGGCGTGTTTGTGTCATTGGATGATCAATTAGGTCATTTTCATCCTCCCTAGGATTATTCTTGTCCAATTAGGGTTTTTAACCAATCTTGTGCATCCAATAGGTGTGTTTGTGTCATTGGATGATCAATTAGGTCATTTTCGTCCTCCCTAGGCTTATTCTTGTCCAATTAGGGTTTTTAACCAATCTTGTGCATCCAATAACTTTGTTTGTGTCATTGAATTAATATTTAGGTCATTTTCGTCCTCCCTAGGCATATTCTTGTCCAATTAGGGTTTTTAACCAATCTTGTGCATCCAATAGGTGTGTTTGTGTCATTGGATGATCAATTAGGTCATTTTCGTCCTCCCTAGGCTTATTCTTGTCCAATTAGGGTTTTTAACCAATCTTGTTCATCCAATAGGTGTGTTTGTGTCAATGGATGATCAATTAGGTCGTTTTCGTCGTCCCTAGGCTTATTCATGTCCAATTAGGGTTTTTAACCAATCTTGTGCATCCAATAGGTGTGTTTGTGTCATTGGATGATCAATTAGGTCATTTTCGTCCTACCTAGACTTATTCTTGTCAAATTAGGGTTTTTAATCAATCTTGTGCATCCAATAACTTTGTTTGTGTCATTGAATTAATATTTAGGTCATTTTCGTCCTCCCTAGGCATATTCTTGTCCAATTAGGGTTTTTAACCAATCTTGTGCATCCAATAGGTGTGTTTGTGTCATTGGATGATCAATTAGGTCATTTTCGTCCTCCCTAGGCTTATTCTTGTCCAATTAGGGTTTTTAACCAATCTTGTGCATCCAATAGGTGTGTTTGTGTCATTGGATGATCAATTAGGTCATTTTCGTCCTCCCTAGGCTTATTCTTGTCCAATTAGGGTTTTTAACCAATCTTGTGCATCCAATAGGTGTGTTTGTGTCATCGGACGATCAATTAGGTCTTTTTCGTCCTCCCTAGGCATATTCTTGTCAAATTAGGGTTTTTAACCAATCTTGTGCATCCAATAAGTTGAGTTGTGTCATTGGATTAACATTTAGGTCATTTTCGTCCTCCATAGGCTTATTCTTGTCCAATTAGGGTTTTTAACCAATCTTGTGCATCCAATAAGTTGAGCTGTGTCATTGGATTAACATTTAGGTCATTTTCGTCCTCCCTATGCTTATTCTTGTCCAATTAGGGTTTTTAACCAATCTTGTGCATCCAATAAGTTCATTTGTGTCATTGGATTAACATTTAGGTCATTTTCGTCCTCCCTAGGCATATTCTTGTCCAATTAGGGTTTTTAACCAATCTTGTGCATCCAATAGGTGTGTTTGTGTCATTGGATGATCAATTAAGTCATTTTCGTCCTCCCTAGGCTTATTCTTGTCCAATTATGGTTTTTAACCAATCTTGTGCATCCAATAGGTGTGTTTGTGTCATTGGATGATCAATTAGGTCATTTTCGTCCTCCCTAGGCTTATTCTTGTCCAATTAGGGTTTTTAACCAATCTTGTGCATCCAATAGGTGTGTTTGTGTCATTGGATGATCGGTTAGGTCATTTTCGTCCTCCCTTGGCTTATTCTTGTCAAATTAGGGTTTTTAACCAATCTTGTGCATCCAATAACTTTGTTTGTGTCATTGAATTAATATTTAGGTCATTTTCGTCCTCCCTAGGCATATTCTAGTCCAATTAGGGTTTTTAACCAATCTTGTGCATCCAATAGGTGTGTTTGTGTCATTGGATGATCAATTAGGTCATTTTCGTCCTCCTTAGGCTTATTCTTGTCCAATTAGGGTTTTTAACCAATCTTGTGCATCCAATTAGTTGAGTTGTGTCATTGGATTAACATTTAGGTCATTTTGATTCTCCCTAGGCTTATTCTTGTCGAATTAGGTTTTTAACCAATCTTGTGCATCCAATAAGTTCATTTGTGTCATTGGATTCACATTTAGGTCATTTTCGTCCTCCCTAGGCATATTCTTGTCCAATTAGGGTTTTTAACCAATCTTGTGCATCCAATAGGTATGTTTATCTCATTGGATGATCAATTAGGTCACTTTGATCCTTCTTAGGCTTATTCTTGTCCAATTAGGGTTTTTATCCAATCTTGTGCATCTAATAGGTGTGTTTATCTCATTGGATGATCAATTAGGTCACTTTGATCCTCCCTAGGCTTATTCTTATCCAATTAGGGTTTTTAACCAATCTTGTGCATCCAATAAGTTCATTTGTGTCATTGGATTAACATTTAGGTCATTTTCGTCCTCCCTATGCATATTCTTGTCCAATTAGGGTTTTTAACCAATCTTGTGCATCCAATAGGTGTGTTTGTGTCATTGGATGATCAATTTAGGTCATTTTCGTCCTCCCTAGGCATATTCTTGTCCAATTAGGGTTTTTAACCAATCTTGTGCATCCAATAGGTGTGTTTGTGTCATTGGATGATCAAATAGGTCATTTTCGTTCTCCCTAGGCTTATTCTTGTCCAATTAGGGTTTTTAACCAATCTTGTGCATCCAATAGGTGTGTTTGTGTCATTGGATGATCAATTAGGTCATTTTCGTCCTCCCTAGGCATATTCTTGCCCAATTAGGGTTTTTAACCAATCTTGTGCATCCAAATGGTGTGTTTGTATCATTGGATGATCAATTAGGTCATTTTCGTCCTCCCTAGGCTTATTCTTGTCCAATTAGGGTTTTTAACCAATCTTGTGCATCCAATATGTTTGTTTGTCTCATTGAATTAATATTTAGGTCATTTTCGTCCTCCCTAGGCATATTTTTGTCCAATTAGGGTTTTTAACCAATCTTGTGCATCCAATAGGTGTGTTTGTGTCATTGGATGATCAATTAGGTCATTTTCGTCCTCCTTAGGCTTATTCTTGTCCAATTAGGGTTTTTAACCAATCTTGTGCATCCAATAACTTTGTTTGTGTCATTGAATTAATATTTAGGTCATTTTAGTCCTCCCTAGGCATATTCTTGTCCAATTAGGGTTTTTAACCAATCTTGTGCATCCAATAGGTGTGTTTGTGTCATTGGATGATCAATTAGGTTATTTTCGTCCTCCCTAGGCTTATTCTTGTCCAATTAGGGTTTTTAACCAATCTTGTGCATCCAATAGGTGTGTTTGTTTCATTGGATGACCAATTAGGTCATTTTCGTCCTCCCTAGGCATATTCTTGTCCAATTAGGTGTTTTTGTGGCAATGGATGATCAATTAGGTCATTTTCGTCCTCCCTAGGCTTATTCGAGTCAAATTAGGGTTTTTAACCAATCTTGTGCATCCAATAGGTGTGTTTGTGTCATTGGATGATCAATTAGGTCATTTTCGTCCTCCCTAGGCTTATTCTTGTCCAATTAGGGTTTTTAACCAATCTTGTGCATCCAATAGGTGTGTTTGTGTCATTGGATGATCAATTAGGTCATTTTCGTCCTCCCTAGGCATATTCTAGTCCAATTAGGGTTTTTAACCAATCTTGTGCATCCAATAAGTTGAGTTGTGTTATTGGATTAACATTTACGTCATTTTCGTCCTCCCTAGGCATATTCTTGTCCAATTAGGGTTTTTAACCAATCTTGTGCATCCAATAGGTGTGTTTGAGTCATTGGATGATCAATTAGGTCATTTTCGTCCTCCCTAGGCATTTTCTTGTCTAATTAGGGTTTTTAACGAATCTTGTGCATCCAATTGGTGTGTTTGTGTCATTGGATGATCAATTAGGTCATTTTCGTCCTCCCTAGGGTTATTCTTGTCCAATTAGGGTTTTTAACCAATCTTGTGCATCTAATAGGTATGTTTGTGTCATTGGATGATCAATTAGGTCATTTTCTTCTTCCCTAGGCTTATTCTTGTCCAATTAGGGTTTTTAACCAATCTTGTGCATCTAATAGGTGTGTTTGTGTCATTGGATGATCAATTAGGTCATTTTCGTCGTCCCTAGGCTTATTCTTGTCCAATTAGGGTTTTTAACCAATCTTGTGCATCCAATAAGTTTGTTTGTGTCATTGGATTAATATTTAGGTCATTTTCGTCCTCCCTAGGCATATTCTTGTCCAATTAGGGTTTTTAACCAATCTTGTGCATCCAATAGGTGTGTTTGTGTCATTGGATGATCAATTAGGTCATTTTCGTCCTCCCTAGGCATATTCTTGTCCAATTAGGGTTTTTAACCAATCTTGTGCATCCAATAGGTGTGTTTGTGGCAATGGATGATCAATTTGGTCGTTTTCGTCCTCCCTAGGCTTATTCTTGTCCAATTAGGGTTTTTAACCAATCTTGTGCATCCAACAAGTTTGTTTATGTCATTGAATTAATATTTAGGTCATTTTCGTCCTCCCTAGGCATATTCTTGTCCAATTAGGGTTTTTAACCAATCTTGTGCATCCAATAGGTGTGTTTGTGTCATTGGATGATCAATTAGGTCATTTTCGTCCTCCCTAGGCATATTCTTGTCCAATTAGGGTTTTTAACCAATCTTGTGCATCCAATAGGTATGTTGTGTCATTGGATGATCAATTAGGTCATTTTCGTCCTCCCTAGGCATATTCTTGTCCAATTAGGGTTTTTAACCAATCTTGTGCATCCAATAGGTGTGTTTGTGTCATTGGATGATCAATTAGGTCATTTTCGTCCTCCCTAGGCTTATTCTTGTCCAATTAGGGTTTTTAACCAATCTTGTGCATCCAATAGGTGTGTTTGTGTCATTGGATGATCACTTAGGTCATTTTCTTCCTCCCTAGGCTTATTCTTGTCCAATTAGGGTTTTTAACCAATCTTGTGCATCCAATAGGTGTGTTTGTGTCATTGGATGATCAATTAGGTCATTTTCTTCCTCCCTAGGCTTATTCTTGTCCAATTAGGGTTTTTAACCAATCGTGTGCTTCCAATAGGTGCGTTTGTGTCATTGGATGATCAATTATGTCATTTTGATCCTCCCTAGGCTTATTCTTGTCCAATTAGGGTTTTTAACCAAACTTGTGCATCCAATAAGTTCATTTGTGTCATTGGATTAACATTTAGGTCATTTTCGTCCTCCCTAGGCATATTCTTGTCCAATTAGGGTTTTTAACCAATCTTGTGCATCCAATAGGTGTGTTTGTGTCATTGGATGATCAATTAGCCCATTTTCATCCTCCCTATGCTTATTCTTGTCCAATTATGGTTTTTAACCAATCTAGTGCATCCAATAAGTTCATTTGTGTCATTGGATTAACATTTAGGTCATTTTCGTCCTCCCTATTCATATTCTTAACCAATTAGGTTTTTAAACCAATCTTGTGCATCCAATAGGTGTGTTTGTGTCATTGGATGATAATTTAGGTCATTTTCTTCCTCCCTAGGCTTATTCTTGTCCAATTAGGGTTTTTAACCAATCTTGGGCATCCAATAGGTGTGTTTGTGTCATTGGCTGATCAATTAGGTCATTTTCGCCCTCCCGAGGCTTATTCTCGACCAATTAAGGTTTTTAACCAATCTTGTGCATCCAATAGGTTCATTTGTGTCATTGGATTAACATTTAAGTCATTTTCGTCCTCCCTAGTCATATTCTTGTTCAATTAGGGTTTTTAACCAATCTTGTGCATCCAATAGGTGTGTTTGTGTCATTGGATGATCAATTAGGTCATATTCGTCCTCCTTAGGCTTATTCTTGTCCAATTAGGGTTTTTAACCAATCTTGTGCATCCAATAGGTGTGTTTGTGTCATTGGATGATCAATTAGGTCATTTTCGTCCTCCCTAGGCTTATTCTTGTCCAATTAGGGTTTTTAACCAATCTTGTGCATCCAATAGGTGTGTTTGTGTCATTGGATGATCAATTAGGTCATTTTCGTCCTCCCTAGGCTTATTCTTGTCCAATTAGGGTTTTTAACCAATCTTGTGCATCCAATAGGTGTGTTTGTGTCATTGGATGATCAATTAGGTCATTTTCGTCCTTTCTATGCTTATTTTTGTCCAATTAGGGTTTTTAAGCAATCTTGTGCATCCAATAAGTTCATTTGTGTCATTGGATGATCAATTAGGTCATTTTCGTCCTCCCTAGGCATATTCTTGTCCAACTAGGGTTTCTAACCAATCTTGTGCTTCCAATAGATGTGTTTGTGTCATTGGATGATCAATTAGGTCATTTTCGTCCTCCCTAGGCTTATTCTTGTCCAATTAGGGTTTTTAACCAATCTTGTGCATCCAATAGGTGTGTTTGTGTCATTGGATGATCAATTAGGTCATTTTCGTCCTCCCTAGGCTTATTCTTGTCCAATTAGGGTTTTTAACCAATCTTGTGCATCCAATAGGTGTGTTTGTGTCATTGGATGATCAATTAGGTCATTTTCGTCCTCCCTAGGCTTATTCTTGTCCAATTAGGGTTTTTAACCAATCTTGTGCATCCAATAAGTTCATTTGTGTCATTGGATGATCAATTAGGTCATTTTCGTCCTTCCTAGGCATATTCTTGATCAACTAGGGTTTTAAACCAATCTTGTGCATCCAATAGGTGTGTTTGTGTCATTGGATGATCAATTAGGTCATTTTCGTCCTCCCTAGGCTTATTCTTGTCCAATTAGGGTTTTTAACCAATCTTGTGCATCCAATAGGTGTGTTTGTGTCATTGGATGATCAATTAGGTCATTTTCGTCCTCCCTAGGCTTATTCTTGTCCAATTAGGGTTTTTAACCAATCTTGTGCATCCAATAGGTGTGTTTGTGTCATTGGATGATCAATTAGGTCATTTTCGTCCTCCCTAGGCTTATTCTTGTCCAATTAGGGTTTTTAACCAATCTTGTGCATCCAATAGGTGTGTTTGTGTCATTGGATGATCAATTAGGTCATTTATCGTCCTCCCTAGGCTTATTCTTGTCCAATTAGGGTTTTTAACCAATCTTGTGCATCCAATAGGTTGAGTTGTGTCATTGGATTAACATTTAGGTCATTTTCGTCCTCCCTAGGCATATTCTTGTCCAATTAGGGTTTTTAACCAATCTTGTGCATCCAATAGGTGTGTTTGTGTCATTGGATGATCAATTAGGTCATTTTCGTCCTCCCTAGGCTTATTCTTGTCCAATTAGGGTTTTTAACCAATCTTGTGCATCCAATAGGTGTGTTTGTGTCATTGGATGATCAATTAGGTCATTTTCGTCCTCCCTAGGCTTATTCTTGTCCAATTAGGGTTTTTAACCATTCTTGTGCATCCAATAGGTGTGTTTGTGTCATTGGATGATCAATTAGGTCATTGTTGTCCTCCCTAGGCTTATTCTTGTCCAATTAGGGTTTTTAACCAATCTTGTGCATCCAATAGGTGTGTTTGTGTCATTGGATGATCAATTAGGTCATTTTCGTCCTCCCTAGGCTTATTCTTGTCCAATTAGGGTTTTTAACCAATCTTGTGCATCCAATAACTTTGTTTGTATCATTGAATTAATATTTAGGTCATTTTCCTCCTCCCTAGGCATATTCTTGTCCAATTAGGGTTTTTAACCAATCTTGTGCATCCAATAGGTGTGTTTGTGTCATTGGATGATCAATTAGGTCATTTTCGTCCTCCCTAGGCATATTCTTGTCCAATTAGGGTTTTTAACCAATCTTGTGCATCCAATAGGTGTGTTTGTGGCAATGGATGATCAATTAGGTCATTTTTGTCCTCCCTAGGCTTATTCCTGTCCAATTAGGCTTTTTAACCAATCTTGTGCATCCAATAGGTGTGTTTGTGTCATTGGATGATCAATTAGGTCCTTTTCGTCCTCCCTAGGCTTATTCTTGTCCAATTAGAGTTTTTAACCAATCTTGTGCATCCAATAAGTTTGTTTGTTTCATTGAATTAATATTTAGGTCATTTTCGTCCTCCCGAGGCATATTCTTGTCCAATTAAGAATTTTAACCAATCTTGTGCATCCAATAGGTGTGTTTGTGTCATTGGATGATCAATTAGGTTATTTTCGTCCTCCCTAGGCTTATTCTTGTCCAATTAGGGTTTTTAACCAATCTTGTGCATCCAATAGGTGTGTTTGTGTCATTGGATGATAATTAGGTCATTTTCATTCTCCCTAGGCATATTCTTGTCCAATTAGGGTTTTTAACCAATCTTGTGCATCCAATAGGTGTGTTTGTGTCATTGGATGATCAATTAGGTCATTTACGTCCTCCCTAGGCTTATTCTTGTCCAATTAGGGTTTTTAACCAATCTTGTGCATCCAATAACTTTGTTTGTGTTATTGAATTAATATTAAGGTCATTTTCGTCCTCCCTAGGCATATTCTTGTCCAATTAGGGTTTTTAACCAATCTTGTGCATCCAATAGGTGTGTTTGTGTCATTGGATGATCAATTAGGTCATTTTCGTCCTCCCTAGGCTTATTCTTGTCCAATTAGGGTTTTTAACCAATCTTGTGCATCCAATAGGTGTGTTTGTGTCATTGGATGATCAATTAGGTCATTTACGTCCTCCCTAGGCTTATTCTTGTCCAATTAGGGTTTTTAACCAATTTTGTGCATCCAATAACTTTGTTTGTGTCATTGAATTAATATTTAGGTCATTTTCGTCCTCCCTAGGCATATTCTTGTCCAATTAGGGTTTTTAACCAATCTTGTGCATCCAATAGGTGTGTTTGTGTCATTGGATGATCAATTAGGTCATTTTCGTCCTCCCTAGGCATATTCTTGTCCAATTAGGGTTTTTAACCAATCTTGTGCATCCAATAGGTGTGTTTGTGTCATTGGATGATCAATTAGGTCATTTACGTCCTCCCTAGGCCTATTCTTGTCAAATTAGGGTTTTTAACCAATCTTGTGCATCCAATAACTTTGTTTGTGTAATTGAATTAATATTTAGGTCATTTTCGTCCTCCCTAGGCATATTCTTGTCCAATTAGGGTTTTTAACCAATCTTGTGCATCCAATAGGTGTGTTTGTGTCATTGGATGATCAATTAGGTCATTTTCGTCCTCCCTAGGCATATTCTTGTCCAATTAGGGTTTTTAACCAATCTTGTGCATCCAATAGGTGTGTTTGTGTCATTGGATGATCAATTAGGTCACTTTCGTCCTCCCTAGGCTTATTCTTGTCCAATTAGGGTTTTTAACCGATCTTGTGCATCCAATAGGTGTGTCTGTGTCATTGGATGATCAATTAGGTCATTTTCGTCCTCCCAAGGCATATTCTTGTCCAATTAGGATTTTTAACCAATCTTGTGCATCCAATAGGTGTGTTTGTGTCATTAGATGATCAATTAGGTCATTTTCGTCCTTCCTAGACTTATTCTTGTCCAATTAGGGTTTTTAACCAATCTTGTACATCTAATTAGTTCATTTGTGTCATTGGATTAACATTTAGGTCATTTTCGTCCTCCCTAGGCATATTCTTGTCCAATTAGGGTTTTTAACCCATCTTGTGCATCCAATAGGTGTGTTTGTGTCATTGGATGATCAATTAGGTCATTTTCGTCCTCCCTAGGCATATTCTTGTCATTTTAGGGTTTTTAACCAATCTGGTGCATCCAATAAGTTCATTTGTGTCATTGGATTAACATTATGTCATTTTCGTCCTCCCTAGGCATATTCTTGTCCAATTAGGGTTTTTAACCAATCTTGTGCATCCAATAGGTGTGTTTGTGTCATTGGATGATCAATTAGGTTATTTTCGTCCTCCCTAGGCTTATTCTTGTCCAATTAGGGTTTTTAACCAGTCTTGTGCATCCAATACGTTCATTTGTGTCATTGGATTAACATTTAGGTCATTTTCGTCCTCCCTAGGCATTATCTTGTCCAATTAGAGTTTTAGACCAATCTTGTGCATCCAATAGGTGTGTTTGTGTCATTGGATGATCAATTAGGTTATTTTCGTCCTCCCTATGCTTATTCTTGTCCAATTAGGGTTTTTAACCAATCTTGTGCATCCAATAGGTGTGTTTGTGTCATTGGATGATCAATTAGGTCATTTTCGTCCTCCCTAGGCATATTCTTGTCCAACTAGGGTTTTAAACCAATCTTGTGCATCTAATAGGTGTGTTTCTGTCATTGGATGATCAATTAGGTCATTTTCGTCCTCCCTAGGCTTATTCTTGTCCAATTAGGGTTTTTAACCAATCTTGTGCATCCAATAGGTGTGTTTGTGTCTTTGGATGATCAACTAGGTCATTTTCGTCCTCCCTAGGCTTATTCTTGTCCAATTAGGGTTTTTAACCAATCTTGTGCATCCAATAGGTGTGTTTGTGTCATTGGATGATCAATTAGGTCATTTTCGTCCTCCCTAGGCATATTCTTGTCCAACTTGGGTTTTAAACCAATCTTGTGCATCTAATAGGTGTGTTTCTGTCATTGGATGATCAATTAGGTCATTTTCGTCCTCCCTAGGCTTATTCTTGTCCATTTAGGGTTTTTAACAAATCTTGTGCATCCAATAAGTTCATTTCTGTCATTGGATGATCAATTAGGTTATTTTCGTCCTCCCAAGGTATATTCTTGTCCAACTAGGGTTTTTAACCAATATTGTGCATCCAATAGGTGTGTGTGTGTCATTGGATGATCAATTAGGTCATTTTCGTCCTCCCTAGGCTTATTCTTGTCCAATTAGGGTTTTTAACCAATCTTGTGCATCCAATAGGTGTGTTTGTGTCATTGGATGATCAATTAGGTCATTTTCGTCCTCCCTAGGCTTATTCTTGTCCAATTAGGGTTTTTAACCAATCTTGTGCATCCAATAAGTGTGTTTGTGTCATTGGATGATCAATTAGGTCATTTCCGTCTTCCCTAGGCTTATTCTTGTCCAATTAGGGTTTTTAACCAATCTTATGCATCCAATAGGTGTGTTTGTGTCATTGGATGATCAATTAGGTCATTTTCGTCCTCCCTAGGCATATTCTTGTCCA
>JBBPBR010002199.1:0-12904 GCA_037974775.1 Cicer pinnatifidum | reverse complement strand
CTAATTAGAAAAGAATAAGGCTAGGGACGACGAAAATGACCTAAATTATCGTCCAATGACACAAACACTCCTATTGGATGCACAAGATTGCATAAAAATCCTAATTGGACAAGAATAAGACTAGGGACGACGAAAATGACCTAAATGTTCCTGCAATGACACAAACACACCTATTGGATGCACAAGATTGCATAAAAACCCTAATTGGACAAGAATAAGCCTAGGGACGACGAAAATGACCTAAATGTTCATCCAATGACACAAATGAACATTGGATGCACAAGATTGGTTTAAAACCCTAATTGGACAAGAATAAGCCTAGGGAGGACGAAAATGACCTAAATTTTCATCCAACGACACAAATCAACTTATTGGATGCACATGATTGGTTAAAAACCCTAATTGGACAAGAATAAGCATAGGGAGGACGAAAATGACCTAAATGTTCGTCCAATGACACAAACACAGCTATTGGATGCACAATATTGCATAAAAACCCTAATTGGACAAGAATAAGACTAGGGAGGATGAAAATGACCTAAATGTTCCTCCAATGACACAAACACACCTATTGGATGCACAAGATTGCATAAAAACCCTAATTGGACAAGAATAAGCCTAGGGACGACGAAAATGACCTAAATGTTCGTCCAATGACACAAACACACCTATTGGATGCACAAGATTGCATAAAAACCCTAATTGGACAAGAATAAGATTAGGGAGGACAAAAATGACCTAAATGTTCCTCCATTGACACAAACACACCTTTCGGATGCACAAGATTGGTTAAAAACCCTAATTGGACAAGAATAAGCCTAGGGAGAATGAAAATGACCTAAATGTTCATCCAATGACACAAATGAACTTATTGGATGCACAAGGTTGGTTAAAAACCCTAATTGGACAAGAATAAGGCTAGGGACGACGAAAATGACCTAAATGTTCGTCCAATGACAAAACACACCTATTGGATGCACAATATTGCATAAAAACCCTAATTGGACAAGAATAAGACTAGGGAGGACGAAAATGACCTAAATGTTCCTGCAATGACACAAAAACACCTATTGGATGCACAAGATTGGTTAAAAACCCTAATTGGACAAGAATAAGCCTAGGGAGGACGAAAATGACCTAAATGTTCGTCCAATGACACAACACACCTATTGGATGCACAAGATTGCATAAAAACCCTAATTGGACAAGAATAAGACTAGGGAGGACAAAAATGACCTAAATGTTCCTCCAAAGTCACAAATGAACTTATTGGATGCACAAGGTTGGTTACAAACTCTAAGTGGACAAGATTAAGTCTAGGGAGGACGAAAATGTCCA
The DNA here is from genome assembly GCA_037974775.1 of Cicer pinnatifidum. Lineage (NCBI taxonomy): Eukaryota > Viridiplantae > Streptophyta > Magnoliopsida > Fabales > Fabaceae > Cicer > Cicer pinnatifidum. The sequence continues at coordinate 11,566 of JBBPBR010002199.1, read as the reverse complement.
AAATGTTCAACCAATTACACAAATGAACTTATTGGATGCACAAGGTTGGTTAAAAACCCTAATTGGACAAGAATAAGCCTAGGAAGGACGACAATGACCTAAATGTTCGTCCAATGACACAAACACACCTGTTGGATGCACAAGATTGCATAAAACCCTAATTGGACAAGAATATGCCTAGGGAGGACGAAAATGACCTAAATGTTCCTCCAATGACACAAATGAACTTATTGGATGCACAAGGTTGGTTAAAAACCCTAATTGGACAAGAATAAGCCTAGGGAGGACGAAAATGACCTAAATGTTCGTCCAATGACACAAACAAACCTATTGGATGCACAAGATTACATAAAAACCCTAATTGGACAAGAATAAGACTAGGGAGGACGAAAATGACCTAAATGTTTATCCAATGACACAAACACACCTATTGGATGCACAAGATTGGTTAAAAACCCTAATTGGACAAGAATAAGCCTAGGGAAGACGAAAATGACTTAAATGTTCATCCAATGACACAAATCGACTTATTGGATGCACACGATTGGTTAAAAACCCTAATTGGACAAGAATAAGCCTAGGGACGACGAAAATGACATAAATGTTCATCCAATGACACAAATGAACTTATTGGATGCACAAGGTTGGTTAAAAACCCTAATTGGTCAAGAATAAGCCTAGGGAGGGCGAAAATGACCTAAATGTTCGTCCAATGACACAAACACACCTATTGGATGCACAAGATTGCATAAAAACCCTAATTGGACAAGAATAAGACTAGGGAGGACGAAAATGACCTAGATGTTCATCCAATGACACAAATGAACTTATTGGATGCACAAGATTGGTTACAAACCCTAATTGGAAAAGAATAAGCCTAGGGAGAACGAAAATGACCTAAATGTTCATCCAATGACACAAATGAACCTATTGGATGCACAAGATTGCATAAAAACCCTAATTGGACAAGAATATGACTAGGGAGGACGAAAATGACCTAAATGTTCCTCCAATGACACAAACACACCTATTGGATGCACAAGATTGCATAAAAACCCTAATTGGACAAGAATAAGACTAGGGAGGACGAAAATGACCTAAATGTTCCTCCAATGACACAAACACACCTATTGGATGCACAAGATTGCATAAAAACCCTAATTGGACAAGAATAAGACTAGGGAGGACGAAAATGACCTAAATGTTCCTCCATTGACACAAACACACCTTTCGGATGCACAAGATTGGTTAAAAACCCTAATTGGACAAGAATAAGCCTAGGGAGAACGAAAATGACCTAAATGTTCATCCAATGACACAAATGAACTTATTGGATGCACAAGGTTGGTTAAAAACCCTAATTGGACAAGAATAAGGCTAAGGACGACGAAAATGACCAAAATGTTCGTCCAATGACACAAACACACCTATTGGATGCACAATATTGCATAAAAACCCTAATTGGACAAGAATAAGACTAGGGAGGACGAAAATGACCTAAATGTTCCTACAATGACACAAAAACACCTATTGGATGCACAAGATTGGTTAAAAACCCTAATTGGACAAGAATAAGCCTAGGGAGGACGAAAATGACCTAAATGTTCGTCCAATGACACAACACACCTATTGGATGCACAAGATTGCATAAAAACCCTAATTGGACAAGAATAAGACTAGGGAGGACAAAAATGACCTAAATGTTCCTCCAAAGTCACAAATGAACTTATTGGATGCACAAGGTTGGTTACAAACTCTAAGTGGACAAGATTAAGTCTAGGGAGGACGAAAATGTCCAAAATGTTCAACCAATTACACAAATGAACTTATTGGATGCACAAGGTTGGTTAAAAACCCTAATTGGACAAGAATAAGCCTAGGAAGGACGACAATGACCTAAATGTTCGTCCAATGACACAAACACACCTGTTGGATGCACAAGATTGCATAAAACCCTAATTGGACAAGAATATGCCTAGGGAGGACGAAAATGACCTAAATGTTCCTCCAATGACACAAATGAACTTATTGGATGCACAAGGTTGGTTACAAACCCTAATTGGACAAGAATAAGCCTAGGGAGGACGAAAATGACCTAAATGTTCAACCAATGACACAAATGAACTTATTGGATGCACAAGGTTGGTTAAAAACCCTAATTGGACAAGAATAAGCCTAGGGAGGACAAAAATGACCTAAATGTTCGTCCAATGACACAAACACACCTGTTGGATGCACAAGATTACATAAAAACCCTAATTGGACAAGAATAAGACTAGGGAGGACGAAAATGACCTAAATGTTCCTCCAAAGACACAAACACACCTATTGGATTCACAAGATTGCATAAAAACCCTAATTGGACAAGAATAAGCCTAGGGACGACGAAAATGACCTAAATGTTCGTCCAATGACACAAACACACCTATTGGATGCACAAGATTGCATAAAAACCCTAATTGGACAAGAATAAGACTAGGGAGGACGAAAATGACCTAAATGTTCCTCCATTGACACAAACACACCTATCGGATGCACAAGATTGGTTAAAAACCCTAATTGGACAAGAATAAGCCTAGGGAGGACGAAAATGACCTAAATGTTCATCCAATGACACAAATGAACTTATTGGATGCACAAGGTTGGTTAAAAACCCTAATTAGAAAAGAATAAGGCTAGGGACGACGAAAATGACCTAAATTATCGTCCAATGACACAAACACTCCTATTGGATGCACAAGATTGCATAAAAATCCTAATTGGACAAGAATAAGACTAGGGACGACGAAAATGACCTAAATGTTCCTGCAATGACACAAACACACCTATTGGATGCACAAGATTGCATAAAAACCCTAATTGGACAAGAATAAGCCTAGGGACGACGAAAATGACCTAAATGTTCATCCAATGACACAAATGAACATTGGATGCACAAGATTGGTTTAAAACCCTAATTGGACAAGAATAAGCCTAGGGAGGACGAAAATGACCTAAATTTTCATCCAATGACACAAATCAACTTATTGGATGCACATGATTGGTTAAAAACCCTAATTGGACCAGAATAAGCCTAGGGAGGACGAAAATGACCTAAATGTTCCTGTAATGATACAAATGAACTTATTGGATGCACAAGATTGGTTAAAAACCCTAATTGGACAAGAATAAGCATAGGGAGGACGAAAATGACCTAAATGTTCGTCCAATGACACAAACACACCTATTGGATGCACAATATTGCATAAAAACCCTAATTGGACAAGAATAAGACTAGGGAGGACGAAAATGACCTAAATGTTCCTCCAATGACACAAACACACCTATTGGATGCACAAGATTGCACAAAAACCCTAATTGGACAAGAATAAGCCTAGGGACGACGAAAATGACCTAAATGTTCGTCCAATGACACAAACACACCTATTGGATGCACAAGATTGCATAAAAACCCTAATTGGACAAGAATATGACTAGGGAGGACGAAAATGACCTAAATGTTCCTCCAATGACACAAACACACCTATTGGATGCACAAGATTGCATAAAACCCTAATTGGACAAGAATAAGACTAGGGAGGACGAAAATGACCTAAATGTTCATCCAATGACACAAATGAACTTATTGAATGCACAAGATTGGTTAAAAACCCTAATCGGACAAGAAAAAGTCTAGGGAGGTCAAAAATGACCTAAATGTTCGTCCAATGACACAAACACACCTATTGGATGCACAAGATTGCATAAAAACCCTAATTGGACAAGAATAAGACTAGGGAGGACGAAAATGACCTAAATGTTCATCCAATGACACAAATGAACTTATTGGCTGCACAAGATTGGTTAAAAACCCTAATTGGACAAGAATAAGCCTAGGGAGGACGAAAATGACCTAAATGTTCATCCAATGACACAAATGAACTTATTGGATGCACAAGATTGGTTAAAAACCCTAATTGGACAAGAATAAGCCTAGGGAGGACGAAAATGACCTAAATGTTCATCCAATGACACAAATGAATTTATTGAATGCATAAGATTGGTTAAAAACCCTAATCGGACAAGAATAAGCCTAGGGAGGACGAAAATGACCTAAATGTTCTTCCAATGACACAAACACACCTATTGGATGCACAAGATTGCATAAAAACCCTAATTGGACAAGAATAAGACTAGGGAGGATGAAAATGACCTAAATGTTCCTCCAATGACACAAACACACCTATTGGATGCACAAGATTGCATAAAAACCCTAATTGGACAAGAATAAGCCTAGGGACGACGAAAATGACCTAAATGTTCGTCCAATGACACAAACACACCTTTTGGATGCACAAGATTGCATAAAAACCCTAATTGGACAAGAATATGACTAGGGAGGACGAAAATGACCTAAATGTTCCTCCAATGACACAAACACACCTATTGGATGCACAAGATTGCATAAAAACCCTAATTGGACAAGAATAAGACTAGGGAGGACGAAAATGACCTAAATGTTCATTTCATGACACAAATGAACATTGGATGCACAAGATTGGTTAAAAACCCTAATTGGACAAGAATAAGCCTAGGGAGGACGAAAATGACCTAAATGTTCATCCAACGACACAAATCAACTTATTGGATGCACATGATTGGTTAAAAACCCTAATTGGACAAGAATAAGCCTAGGGAGGACGAAAATGACCTAAATGTTCGTGTAATGATACAAATGAACTTATTGGATGCACAAGATTGGTTAAAAACCCTAATTGGACATGAATAAGCATAGTGAGGACGAAAATGACCTAAATGTTCGTCCAATGACACAAACACACCTATTGGATGCACAAGATTGCATAAAAACCCTAATTGGACAAGAATAAGACTAGGGAGGACGAAAATGACCTAAATGTTCCTCCAATGACACAAACACACCTATTGGATGCACAAGATTGCATAAAAACCCTAATTGGACAAGAATAAGCCTAGGGACGACGAAAATGACCTAAATGTTCGTCCAATGACACAAACACACCTATTGGATGCACAAGATTGCATAATAACCCTAATTGGACAAGAATAAGACTAGGGAGGACGAAAATGACCTAAATGTTTCTCCAATGACACAAACACACCTATTGGATGCACAAGATTGCATAAAAACCCTAATTGGACAAGAATAAGCCTAGGGACGACGAAAATGACCTAAATGTTCATCCAATGACACAAACACACCTATTGGATGCACAAGATTGCATAAAAACCCTAATTGGACAAGAATAAGACTAGGGAGGACGAAAATGACCTAAATGTTCCTCCAATGACACAAACACACCTATTGGATGCACAAGATTGCATAAAAACCTAATTCGACAAGAATAAGACTAAGGACGACGAAAATTACCTAAATGTTCATCCAATGACACAAATGAACTTATTGGATGCACAAGATTGGTTAAAAACCCTAATTGGACAAGAATAAGCCTAGGGAGGACGAAAATGACCTAAATGTTCGTCCAATGACACAAACACACCTATTGGATGCACAAGATTGCATAAAAACCCTAATTGGACAAGAATAAGACTAGGGAGGACGAAAATGACCTAAATGTTCCTCCAATGACACAAACACACCTATTGGATGCACAAGATTGCATAAAAACCCTAATTGGACAAGAATAAGACTAGGGAGGACGTAAATGACCTAAACGTTCCACCAATGACACAAATGAACTTATTGGATGCACAAGGTTGGTTAAAAACCCTAATTGGACAAGAATAAGACTAGGGAGGACGAAAATGACCTAAATGTTCATCCAATGACACAAATGAACTTATTGGATGCACAAGATTGGTTAAAAACCCTAATTGGACAAGAATAAGCCTAGGGAGGACGAAAATGACCTAAATGTTCGTCCAATGACACAAACACACCTATTGGATGCACAAGATTGCATAAAAACCCTAATTGGACAAGAATAAGACTAGGAAGGACGAAAATGACCTAAATGTTCGTCCAATGACACAAATGAACTTATTGGATGCACAAGATTGGTTAAAAACCCTAATTGGACAAGAATAAGCATAGAGAGGACGAAAATGACCTAAACGTTCATCCAATGACACAAACCCACATATTGGATGCACAAGATTGCTTAAAACCCTAATTGGACAAGAATAAGACTAGGGAGGACGAAAATGACCTAAATGTTCATCCAATGACACAAATGAACTTATTGGATGCACAAGATTGGTTAAAAACCCTAATTGGACAAGAATAAGCCTAGGGAGGACGAAAATGACCTAAATGTTCGTCCAATGACACAAACACACCTATTGGATGCACAAGATTGCATAAAAACCCTAATTGGACAAGAATAAGACTAGGGATGACGAAAATGACCTAAATGTCCATCCAATGACACAAATGAACTTATTGGATGCACAAGATTGGTTAAAAACCCTAATTGGACAAGAATAAGCCTAGGGAGGACGAAAATGACCTAAATGTTCGTCCAATGACACAAACACACCTATTGGATGCACAAGATTGCATAAAAACCCTAATTGGACAAGAATAAGACTAGGGAGGACAAAAATAACCTAAATGTTCTTCCAATGACACAAACACACCTATTGGATGCACAAGATTGCATAAAAACCCTAATTCGACAAGAATAAGACTAGGGAGGACGAAAATGACCTAAATGTTCCTCCAATGACACAAACACACCTATTGGATGCACAAGATTGAATAAAAAACCCTAATTCGACAAGAATAAGACTAGGGAGGACGAAAATGACCTAAATGTTCCTCCAATGACACAAACACACCTATTGGATGCACAAGATTGCATAAAAACCCTAATTGGACAAGAATAAGACTAGGGAGGACGAAAATGACCTAAATGTTCGTCCAAGGACACAAACACACCTATTGGATGCACAAGATTGCATCAAAACCCTAATTGGAAAAGAATAAGCCTAGGGAGGACGAAAATGACCAAAATGTTCATCCAATGACACAAATGAACTTATTGGATGCACAAGATTGGTTAAAAACCCTAATTGGACAAGAATAAGCCTAGGGAGGACGAAAATGACCTAAATGTTCATCCAATGACACAAATGAACTTATTGGATGCACAAGATTGGTTAAAAACCCTAATTGGACAAGAATAAGCCTAGGGAGGACGAAAATGACCTAAATGTTCATCCAATGACACAAACACACCTATTTGATGCACAAGATTGGTTAGAAACCGTAATTGGACAAGAATAAGCCTAGGAAGGACGAAAATGACCTAAATGTTAATCCAATGACACAAATGAACTTATTGGATGCACAAGATTGGTAAAAAACCCTAATTGGACAAGAATAAGCCGAGGGAGGACGAAAATGACCTAAATGTTCATCCAATGACACAAACACACCTATTGGATGCACAAGATTGGTTAAAAACCCTAATTGGACAAGAATAAGCCTAGGGAGGACGAAAATGACCTAAATGTTCATCCAATGACACAAATGAACTTATTGGATGCACAAGATTGGTTAAAAACCCTAATTGGACAAGAATAAGCTTAGGGTGGACGAAAATGACCTAAATGTTTATCCAATAACACAAATGAACTTATTGGATGCACAAGATTGGTTAAAAACCCTAATTGGACAAGAATAAGCCTAGGGAGGATGAAAATGACCTAAATGTACATCCAATGACACAAATGAACATATTGGATGCACAAGATTGGTTAAAACCCGTAATTGGACAAGAATAAGTCTAGGGAGGATGAAAATGACCTAAATGTTCATCCAATGACACAAATGAACTTATTGGATGCACAAGATTGGTTAGAAACCCTAATTGGACAAGAATAAGCCTAGGGAGGACGAAAATGACCTAAATGTTCATCCAATGACACAAATACACCTATTGGATGCACAAGATTGGTTAAAAACCATAATTGGACAAGAATAAGCCTAGGGAGGACGAAAATGACCTACATGTTCATCCAATGACACAAATGAACTTATTGGATGCACAAGATTGGTTAAAAACCCTAATTGGACAAGAATAAGCTTAGGGTGGACGAAAATGACCTAAATGTTTATCCAATGACACAAATGAACTTATTGGATGCACAAGATTGGTTAAAAACCCTAATTGGACAAGAATAAGCCTAGGGAGGATGAAAAAGACCTGAATGTACATCCAATGAGACAAATGAACATATTGGATGCACAAGATTGGTTAAAAACCCTAATTGGACAAGAATAAGCCTAGGGAGGACGAAAATGACCTAAATGTTCATCCAATGACACAAATGAACTTATTGGATGCACAAGATTGGTTAAAAACCCTAATTGGACAAGAATAAGCCTAGGGTGGACGAAAATGACCTAAATGTTCATCCAATGACACAAATGAACTTATTGGATGCATAAGATTGGTTAAAAGCCCTAATTGGACAAGAATAAGCCTATGGAGAACGAAAATGACCTAAATGTTCATCCAATGACACAAACACACCTAGTGGATGCACAAGATTGGTTAAAAACCCTAATTGGACAAGAATAAGCCTAGGGAGGACGAAAATGACCTAAATGTTTATCCAATGACACAAATGAACTTATTGGATGCACAAGATTGGTTAAAAACCCTAATTAGACAAGAATAAGCCTAGGGAGGACGAAAATGACCTAAATGTTCATCCAATGACACAAATGAACTTATTGGACGCACAAGATTGGTTAAAAACCCTAACTGGACAAGAATAAGCCTAGGGAGGACGAAAATGACCTAAATGTTCGTCCAATGACACAAACACACCTATTGGATGCACAAGATTGGTTAAAAACCCTAATTGGACAAGAATAAGCCTAGGGAGGACGAAAATGACCTAAATGTTCATCCAATGACACAAATGAACTTATTGGATGCACAAGATTGGTTAAAAACCCTAATTGGACAAGAATAAGCCTAGGGAGGACGAAAATGACCTAAATGTTCATCCAATGACACAAATGAACTTATTGGATGCACAAGATTGGTTAAAAACCCTAATTGGAAAAGAATAAGCCTAGGGAAGAAGAAAATGACCTAAATGTTCATCCAATGACACAAACACACCTATTGGATGCACAAGATTGGTTAAAAACCCTAATTGGACAAGAATAAGCCTAGGGAGGACGAAAATGACCTAAATGTTCATCCAATGACACAAATGAACTTATTGGATGCACAAGATTGGTTAAAAACCCTAATTGGACCAGAATAAGAATAGGGAGGACGAAAATGACCTAAATGTTCATCCAATGACACAAACACACATATTGGATGCACAAGATTGCTTAAAACCTTAATTGGAGAAGAATAAGACTAGGGAGGACGAAAATGACCTAAATGTTCATCCAATGACACAAATGAACTTATTGGATGCACCAGATTGGTTAAAAACCCTAATTGGACAAGAATAAGCCTAGGGAGGACGAAAATGACCTAAATGTTCATCCAATGACACAAATGAACTTATTGGATGCACAAGATTGGTTAAAAACCCTAATTGGACAAGAATAAGCCTAGGGAGGGCGAAAATGACCTAATTGTTCGTCCAATGATACAAATGAACTTATTGGATGCACAAGATTGGTTAAAAACCCTAATTGGACAAGAAGAAGCCTAGGGAGGACGAAAATGACCTAAATGTTCATCCAATGACACAAATCAACTTATTGGATGCACAAGATTGGTTAAAAACCGTAATTGGACAAGAATATGCCTAGGGAGGACAAAAATGACCTAAATGTTTTTCCAATGACACAAACACACCTATTGGATGCACAGGATTGAATAAAAACCCTAAATGGACAAGAATAAGACTAGGGAGGACGAAAATGACCTAAATGTTCCTCCGATGACAGAAACACACCTATTGGATGAACAAGATTGCATAAAAACCCTAATTGGACAAGAATAAGACTAGGGAGGACGAAAATGACCTAAATGTTCCTCCAATGACACAAACACACCTATTGGATGCACAAGATTGGTTAAAAACCCTAATTGGACAAGAATAAGCATAGGGAGGACGAAAATGACCTAAATGTTTGTCCAATGACACAAACACACCTATTGGATGCACAAGATTGCATAAAAACCCTAATTGGACAAGAATAAGACTAGGGAGGACGAAAATGACCTAAATGTTCCTCCAATGACACAAACACACCTATTGGATGCACAAGATTGCATAAAAACCCTAATTGGACAAGAATAAGCCTAGGGACGACGAAAATTACCTAAATGTTCGTCCAATGACACAAACACACCTATTGGATGCACAAGATTGCATAATAACCCTAATTGGACATGAATAAGACTAGGGAGGACGAAAATGACCTAAATGTTCATCCAATGACACAAATCAACTTATTGGATGCACATGATTGGTTAAAAACCCTAATTGGACAAGAATAAGCCTAGGGAGGACGAAAATGACCTAAATGTTCCTCCAATGACACAAATGAACTTATTGGATGCACAAGATTGGCTAAAAACCCTAATTGGACAAGAATAAGGCTAGGGAGGACGAAAATGACCTAAATGTTCATCCAATGACACAAATGAACTTATTGGATGCACAAGATTGGTTAAAAACCCTAATTGGACAAGAATAAGCATAGGGAGGCAGAAAATGACATAAATGCTCATCCAATGACACAAACACACATATTGGATGCACAAGATTGCTTAAAACCCTAATTGGACAAGAATAAGACTAGGGAGGACGAAAATGACCTAAATGATCATCCAATGACACAAATGAACTTATTGGATGCACAAGATTGGTTAAAAACCCTAATTGGACAAGAATAAGCCTAGGGAGGACGAAAATGACCTAAATGTTCATCCAATGACACAAATGAACTTATTGGATGCACAAGATTGGTTAAAAACCCTAATTGGACAAGAATAAGCCTAGGGAGGACGAAAATGACCTAAATATTCGTCCAATGACACAAATACACCTATTGGATGCACAAGATTGCAGAAAAACCCTAATTGGACAAGAATAAGACTAGGGAGGACGAAAATGACCAAAATGTTCCTCCAATGACACAAATGAACTTATTGGATGCACAAGGTTGGTTAAAAACCGTAATTGGACAAGAATAAGCCTAGGGAGGACGAAAATGACCTAAATGTTCAACCAATGACACAATTAAACTTATTGGATGCACAAGGTTGGTTAAAAACCCTAATTGGACAAGAATAAGCCTAGGGAGGACGAAAATGACCTAAATGTTTGTCTAATGACACAAACACACCTATTGGATGCACAAGATTGCATAAAAACCCTAATTGAACAAGAATAAGACTAGTGAGGACGAAAATGACCTAAATGTTCCTCCAATGACACAAACACACCTATTGGATGCACAATATTGCATAAAAACCCTAATTGGACAAGAATAAGACTAGGGAGGACGAAAATGACCTAAATGTTCCTCCAATGACACAAACACACCTATTGGATGCACAAGATTGCATAAAAACCCTAATTGGACAAGAATAAG
>JBBPBR010002198.1:0-12910 GCA_037974775.1 Cicer pinnatifidum | reverse complement strand
GACGAAAATGACCTAATTGAGCATCCAATGACACAAACACACCTATTGGATGCACAAGATTGGTTAAAAACCCTAATTTGACTAGAATAAGCCTAGGGAGGACGAAAATGACCTAATTGATCATCCATTGCCACAAACACACCTAATGGATGCACAAGATTGGTTAAAAACCCTAATTGGACAAGAATATGCCTATGGAGGACGAAAATGACCTAATTGGTCATCCAATGACACAAACACACCTTTTGGATGCACAAGATTGGTTAAAAACCCTAATTGGACAAGAATAAGCCTAGGGAGGACAAAAATAACCTAATTGATCATCCAATGACACAAACACACCTATTGGATGCACAAGATTTGTTAAAAACCCTAATTGGACAAGAATATGCCTAGGGAGGACGAAATTGACCTAAATGTTAATCCAATGACACAAATGAACTTATTGGATGCACAAGATTGGTTAAAAACCCTAATTGGACAAGAATAAGCCTAGGGAGGACGAAAATGACCTAAATGTTTATCCAATGACACAACTCAACTTATTGGATGCACAAGATTGGTTAAAAACCCTAATAGGACAAGAATAAGCCTATGGAGGACGAAAATGACCTAATTGATCATCCAATGACACAAACACACCTATTGGATGCACAATATTGGTAAAAAACCCTAATTGGACAAGAATAAGCCTAGGGATGACGAAAATGACCTAAATGTTAATCCAATGACACAACTCAACTTATTGGATGCACAAGATTGGTTAAAAACCCTAATTGGACAAGAATAAGCCTAGGGACGACGAAAATGACCTAATTGATCATCCAATGACACAAACACAATTATTAGATGCACAAGATTGGTTAAAAACCCTAATTGGACAAGAATAAGCCTAGGGAGGAAGAAAATGACCTAATTGATCATCCAATGACACAAACACACCTATTGGATGCACAAGATTGGTTAAAAACCCTAATTGGACAAGAATAAGCCTAGGGAGGACGAAAATGACCTAAATGTTAATCCAATGACACAACTCAACTTATTGGATCCACAAGATTGGTTAAAAACCCTAATTGGACCAGAATAAGCCTAGGGAGGACGAAAATGACCTAATTGATCATCCAATGACACAAACACACCAATTGGATGCACAAGATTCGTTAAAAACCCTAATTGGACAAGAATATGCCTAGGGAGGACGAAAATGACCTAATTGATCATCCAATGACACAAACCCACCAATTGGATGCACAAGATTGGTTAAAAACCCTAATTGGACAAGAATATGCCTAGGGAGGACGAAAATGACCTAATTGATCATCCAATGACACAAACACACCTATTGGATGCACAAGATTGGTTAAAAACCCTAATTGGACAAGAATAAGCCTAGGGAGGACGAAAATGACCTAATTGATCATCCAATGACACAAACACACCTATTGGATGCACAAGATAGGTTAAAAACCTAATTGGACAAGAATAAGCCTAGGGAGGACGAAAATGACCTAATTGATCATCCAATGACACAAACACACCTATTGGATGCACAAGATTGGTTAAAAACCCTAATTGGACAAGAATAAGCCTAGGGAGGACGAAAATGACCTAATTGATCATCCAATGACACAAACACACCTATTGGATGCACAAGATTGGTTAAAAACCCTAATTGGACAAGAATAAGCCTAGGGAGGACAAAAATGACCTAATTGATCATCTAATGACACAAACACACCTATTGGATGCACAAGATTGGTTTAAAACCCAAGATGGACAAGAATATGCCTAGGGAGGACGAAAATGACCTAATTGATCATCCAATGACACAAATGAACTTATTGGATGCACAAGATTGGTAAAAAACCCTAATTGGACAATAATAAGCCTAGGGAGGACGAAAATGACCTAATTGATCATCCAATGACACAAACACACCTATTGGATGCACAAGATTGGTTAAAAACCCTAATTGGACAAGAATAAGCCTAGGGAGGACGAAAATGACCTAATTGATCATCCAATGACACAAACACACCTATTGGATGCACAAGATTGGTTAAAAACCCTAATTGGACAAGAATAAGCCTAGGGAGGACGAAAATGACCTAATTGATCATCCAATGACACAAACACACCTATTGGATGCACAAGATTGGCTTAAAACCCTAGATGGACAAGAATATGCCTAGGGAGGACGAAAATGACCTAATTGATCATCCAATGACACAAACACACCTATTGGATGCACAAGATTGGTTAAAAACCCTAATTGGACAAGAATAAGCCTAGGGAGGACGAAAATGACCTAATTGATCATCCAATGACACAAACACACCTATTGGATGCACAAGATTGGTTAAAAACCCTAATTGGACAAGAATAAGCCTAGGGAGGACGAAAATGACCTAATTGATCATCCAATGACACAAACACACCTATTGGATGCACAAGATTGGTTAAAGACCCTCATTGGACAAGAATATGCCTAGGGAGGACGAAAATGACCTAAATGTTAATCCAATGACACAAATGAACTTATTGGAAGCACAAGATTGGTTAAAAACCCTAATTGGACAAGAATAAGCCTATGGAGGACGAAAATGACCTAATTGATCATCCAATGACACAAACACACCTATTGGATGCACAAGATTGGTTAAAAACCCTAATAGGACAAGAATAAGCCTAGGGAGGACAAAAATGACCTAATTGATCATCCAATGACACAAACACACCTATTGGATGCACAAGATTGGTTAAAAACCCTAATTGGACAAGAATAAGCCTAGGGAGGACGAAAATGACCTAATTGATCATCCAATGACACAAACACACCTATTGGATGCACAAGATTGGTTAAAAACCCTAATTGGACAAGAATATGCCTAGGGAGGACGAAAATGACCTAATTGATCATCCAATGACACAAACACACCTATTGGATGAACAAGATTGGTTAAAAACCCTAACTGGACAAGAATATGCCTAGGGAGGACAAAAATGACCTAATTGATCATCCAATGACACAAATGAACTTATTGGATGCACAAGATTGGTTAAAAACCCTAATTGGACAAGAATAAGCCTAGGGAGGACGAAAATGACCTAATTGATCATCCAATTACACAAACACACCTATTGGATGCACAAGATTGGTTAAAAACTCTAATTGGACAAGAATAAGCCTAGGGAGGACGAAAATGACCTAATTGATCATCCAATGACACAAACACACCTATTGGATGCACAAGATTGGTTAAAAACCCTAATTGGACAAGAATAAGCCTAGGGAGGACGAAAATGACCTAATTGATCATCCAATGACACAAACACACCTATTGGATGCACAAGATTGGTTAAAAACCCTAGTTGGACAAGAATATGCCTAGGGAGGACGAAAATGACCTAATTGATCATCCAATGACACAAATGAACTTATTGGATGCACACGATTTGTTAAAAACCCTAATTGGACAAGAATAAGCCTAGGGAGGACGAAAATGACCTAATTGATCATCCAATGACACAAACACACCTATTGGATGCACAAGATTGGTTAAAAACCCTAATTGGACAAGAATAAGCCTAGGGAGGACGAAAATGACCTAATTGATCATCCAATGACACAAACACACCTATTGGATGCACAAGATTGGTTAAAAACCCTAATTGGACAAGAATAAGCCTAGGGAGGACGAAAATGACCTAATTGGTCATCCATTGCCACAGACACACCTATTGGATGCACAAGATTGGTTAAAAACCCTAATTGGACAAGAATATGCCTATTGAGGACGAAAATGACTTAATTGGTCATCCAATGACACAAACACACCTATTGGATGCACAAGATTGGTTAAAAACCCTAATTGGACAAGAATATGCCTAGGGAGGATGAAAATAACCTAATTGATCATCCAATGAGACAAACACACCTATTGGATGCACAAGATTGGTTAAAAACCCTAATTGGACAAGAATAAGCCTAGGGAGGACGAAAATGACCTAATTGATCATCCAATGACACAAACACACCTATTGGATGCACAAGATTGGTTAAAAACCCTAATTGGACAAGAATATGCCTAGGGAGGCCGAAAATGACCTAATTGATCATCCAATGACAAAAACAAACTTATTGGATGCACAAGATTGGTTAAAAACCCTAATTGGACAAGAATAAGCCTAGGGAGGACGAAAATGACCTAATTGATCATCCAATGACACAAACACACCTATTGGATGCACAAGATTGGTTAAAAACCCTAATTGGACAAAAATATGCATAGGGAGGATGAAAATGACCTAAATGTTAATCCAATGACACAACTCAACTTATTGGATGCACAAGATTGGTTAAAAACCCTAATTGGACAAGAATAAGCCTAGGGAGGACGAAAATGACCTAATTGATCATCCAATGACACAAACACACCTATTGGATGCACAAGATTGGTTAAAAACCCTAATTGGACAAGAATAAGCCTAGGGAGGACGAAAATGACCTACTTGATCATCCAATGACTCAAACACACCTATTGGATGCACAAGATTGGTTAAAAACCCTAATTGGACAAGAATAAGCCTAGGGAGGACGAAAATAACCTAATTGATCATCCAATGACACAAACACACCTATTGGATGCACAAGATTGGATAAAAACCCAAATTGGAAGAATAAGCATAGAAAGGACGAAAATGACCTAATTGATCATCCAATGACACAAACACACCTATTGGATGCACAAGATTGGTTAAAAACTCTAATTGGACAAGAATATGCCTAGGGAGGACGAAAATGACCTAAATATTAATTCAATGACACAAACAAACTTATCGGATGCACAAGATTGGTTAAAAACCCTAATTGGACAAGAATAAGCCTAGGGACGACGAAAATGACCTAATCGATCATCCAATGACACAAACACACCTATTAGATGCACAAGATTGGTTAAGAACCCTAATTGGACAAGAATAAGCCTAGGGAGGAAGAAAATGACCTAATTGATCATCCAATGACACAAACACACCTATTGGATGCACAAGATTGGTTAAAAACCCTAATTGGACAAGAATAAGCCTAGGGAGGACGAAAATGACCTAAATGTTAATCCAATGACACAACTCAACTTATTGGATGCACAAGATTGGTTAAAAACCCTAATTGGACAAGAATAAGCCTAGGGAGGACGAAAATGACCTAATTGATCATCCAATGACACAAACACACCAATTGGATGCACAAGATTCGTTAAAAACCCTAATTGGACAAGAATATACCTAGGGAGGACGAAAATGAACTAATTGATCATCCAATGACACAAACACACCTATTGGATGCACAAGATTGGTTAAAAACCCTAATTGGACAAGAATAAGCCTAGGGAGGACGAAAATGACCTAAATGTTAATCCAATGACACAACTCAACTTATTGGATGCACAAGATTGGTTAAAAACCCTAATTGGACAAGAATAAGCCTAGGGAGAACGAAAATGACGTAAATGTTAATCCAATGACACAACTCAACTTATTGGATGCACAAGATTGGTTAAAAACCCTAATTGGACAAGAATAAGCCTAGGGAGGACGAAAATGACCTAATTGATCATCCAATGACACAAACACACCAATTGGATGCACAAGATTCGTTAAAAACCCTAATTGGACAAGAATATGCCTAGGCAGGACGAAAATGACCTAATTGATCATCCAATGACTCAAACACACCTATTGGATGCACAAGATTGGTTAAAAACCCTAATTGGAAAAGAATATGCCTAGGGAGGACGAAAATTACCTAAATGGTAATCCAATGACACAACTCAACTTATTGGATGCACAAGATTGGTTAAAAACCCTAATTGGACAAGAATATGCCTAGGGTGGACGAAAATGACCTAATTGATCATCCAATGACACAAATGAACTTATTGGATGCACAAGATTAGTTAAAAACCCTAATTGGACAAGAATAAGCCTAGGGAGGACGAAAATAACCTAATTGATCATCCAATGACACAAACACACCTATTGGATGCACAAGATTGGTTAAAAACCCTAATTGGACAAGAAAAAGCTTAGGGAGGACGAAAATGACCTAAATGTTAATCCAATGACACCACTCAACTTATTGGATGCACAAGATTGGTTAAAAACCCTAATTGGACAAGAACACGCCTACGGAGGACGAAAATGACCTAATTGATCATCCAATGACACAAATGAACTTATTGGATGCACAAGATTAGTTAGAAACCCTAATTGGACAAGAATATGCCTAGGGAGGACGAAAATGACCTAATTGGTCATCCACTGACACAAACACACCTGTTGGATGCACAAGATTGGTTAAAAACCCTAATTGGACTAGAATAAGCCTAGGGAGGACGAATATGACCTATTTGATCATCCAATGACACAAACACACCTATTGGATGCACAAGATTGGTTAAAAACCCTAATTGGACAAGAATAAGCCTAGGGAGGACGAAAATGACCTAATTGATCATCCAATGACACAAACACACCTATTGGATGCACAAGATTGGTTAAAAACCCTAATTGGACAAGAATAAGCCTAGGGAGGACGAAAATGACCTAATTGATCATCCAATGACACAAACACACCTATAAGATGCACAAGATTGGTTAAAAACCCTAATTGGACAAGAATATGCCTAGGGAGGACGAAAATGACCTAATTGATCATCCAATGACACAAACACACCTATTGGATGCACAAGATTGGTTAAAAACCCTAATTGGACAAGAATAAGCCTCGGGAGGATGAAAATGACCTAATTGATCATCCAATGACAGAAACACACCAATTGGATGCACAAGATTGGTTAAAAACCCTAATTGGACAAGAATAAGCCTAGGGACGACGAAAATGACCTAATTGATCATCCAATGACACAAACACACCTATTAGATGCACAAGATTGGTTAAAAACCCTAATTGGACAAGAATAAGCCTAGGGAGGAAGAAAATGACCTAATTGATCATCCAATGACACAAACACAGCTATTGGATGCACAAGATTGGTTAAAAACCCTAATTTGACTAGAATAAGCCTAGGGAGGACGAAAATGACCTAATTGATCATCCATTGCCACAAACACACCTAATGGATGCACAAGATTGGTTAAAAACCCTAATTAGACAAGAATATGCCTAGGGAGGACGAAAATGACCTAATTGGTCATCCAATGACACAAACACACCTATTGGATGCACAAGATAGGTTAAAAACCCTAATTGGACAAGAATATGCCTAGGGAGGACGAAAATGACCTAAATGGTAATCCAATGACACAAATGAACTTATTGCATGCACAAGATTGGTTAAAAACCCTAATTGGACAAGAATAAGCCAAGGGAGGAAGAAAATGACCTAAATGTTAATCCAATGACACAAATGAACTTATTGCATGCACAAGATTGGTTAAAAACCCTAATTGGACAAGAATAAGCCTAGGGAGGAAGAAAATGACCTAAATGTTAATCCAATGACACAACTCAACTTATTGGATGCACAAGATTGGTTAAAAACCCTAATTGGACAAGAATAAGCCTAGGGAGGACGAAAATGACCTAATTGATCATCCAATGACACAAACACACCAATTGGATGCACAAGATTCGTTAAAAACCCTAATTGGACAAGAATATGCCTACGGAGGACGAAAATGACCTAATTGATCATCCTATGACACAAACACACCTATTGGATGCACAAGATTGGTTAAAAACCCTAATTGGACAAGAATATGCCTAGGGAGGACGAAAATGACCTAATTGATCATCCAATGACACAAACACACCTATTGGATGCACAAGATTGGTTAAAAACCCTAATCGGACAAGAATATGCCTAGGGAGGACGAAAATGACCTAATTGATCATCCAATGACACAAACACACCTATAGGATGCACAAGATTGGTTAAAAACCCTAATTGGACAAGAATAAGCCTAGGGAGGACGAAAATGACCTAATTGATCATCCATTGCCACAAACACACCTATTGGATGCACAAGATTGGTTAAAAACCCTAATTTGACAGGAATATGCCAAGGGAGGACGAAAATGACCTAATGGATCATCCAATAACACAAACACACCTATTGGATGCACAAGATTGGTTAAAAACCCTAATTGGACAAGAATATGCCTAGGGAGGACGAAAATGACCTAAATATTAATTCAATGACATAAACAAACTTATTGGATGCACAAGATTGGTTAAAAACCCTAATTGGACAAGAATAAGCCTAGGGAGGACGGAAATGAGCTAATTGATCATCCAATATCACAAACACACCTATTGGAAGCACAAGATTGGTTAAAAACCCTAATTGGACAAGAATATGCCTAGGGAGGACGAAAATGACCTAAATGTTAATCCAATGACACAAATGAACTTATTGGATGCACAAGATTGGTTAAAAACCCTAATTGGACATGAATAAGCCTAGGGAGGACGAAAATGACCTAATTGATCATCCAATGACACAAATGAACTTATTGGATGCACAAGGTTGGTTAAAAACCCTTATTGGACAAGAATAAGCCTAGGCAGGACGAAAATGACCTAATTGATCTTCCAATGACACAAACACACCTATTGGATGCACAAGATTGGTTAAAAACCCTAATTGGACAAGAATAAGCCTAGGGAGGACGAAAATGACCTAATTGATCATCCAATGACACAAACGCACCTATTGGATGCACAAGATTGGTTAAAAATCCTAATTGGACAAGAATATTCCTAGGGAGGACGAAAATGACCTAATTGATCATCCAATGACACAAATGAACTTATTGGATGCACAAGATTAGTTAAAAACCCTAATTGGACAAGAATATGCCTAGGGAGGACGAAAATAACCTAATTGATCATCCAATGACACAAACACACCTATTGGATGCACAAGATTGGTTAAAAACCCTAATTGGACAAGAATATGCCTAGGGAGGACGAAAATGACCTAAATGTTAATCCAATGACACAAATGAACTTATTGGATGCACAAGATTGGTTAAAAACCCTAATTGGACAAGAATAAGCCTAGGGAGGACGACAATAACCTAATTGATCATCCAATGATACAAACACACCAATTGAATGCACAAGATTGGTTAAAAACCCTAATTGGACAAGAATATGCCTAAGGAGGACGAAAATGACCTAAATATTAATTCAATGACACAAACAAACTTATCGGATGCACAAGATTGGTTAAAAACCCTAATTGGACAAGAATTAGCCTAGGGAGGACGAATATGACCTATTTGATCATCCAATGACACAAACACACCTATTGGATGCACAAGATTGGTTAAAAACCCTAATTGGACAAGAATATGCCTAGGGAGGACGAAAATGACCTAATTGATCATCCAATGACACAAACACACCTATTGGATGCACAAGATTGGTTAAAAACCCTAATTGGACAAGAATAAGCCTAGGGAGGACGAAAATGACCTAATTGATCATCCAATGACACAAACAAACCTATTGGATGCACAAGATTGGTTAAAAACCCTAATTGGACAAGAATATGCCTAGGGAGAAAGAAAATGACCTAATTGATCATCCA
Organism: Cicer pinnatifidum; assembly: GCA_037974775.1. Taxonomy (NCBI): domain Eukaryota; kingdom Viridiplantae; phylum Streptophyta; class Magnoliopsida; order Fabales; family Fabaceae; genus Cicer; species Cicer pinnatifidum. Next base: position 3,286 of record JBBPBR010002198.1, on the reverse strand, counting down.
ATGACACAAACACACCTATTGGATGCACAAGATTGGTTAAAAACCCTAATTGGACAAGAATATGCCTAGGGAGGACGAAAATGACCTAATTGATCATCCAATGACACAAATGAAATTATTGGATGCACAAGATTGGTTAAAAACCCTAATTGGACAAGAATAAGCATAGAAAGGACGAAAATGACCTAATTGATCATCCAATGACACAAACACACCTATTGGATGCACAAGATTGGTTAAAAACCCTAATTGGACAAGAATATGTCTAGGTAGGACGAAAATGACCTAAATGTTAATCCAATGACACAAATGAACTTATTGGATGCACAAGATTGGTTAAAAACCCTAATTGGACAAGAATAAGCCTAGGGAGGATCAAAGTGACCTAATTGATCATGCAATGACACAAACACACCTATTGGATGCACAAGATTGGTTAAAAACCCTAATTGGACAAGAATATGCCTAGGGAGGACGAAAATGACCTAAATGTTAATCCAATGACACAAATGAACTTATTGGATGCACAAGATTGGTTAAAAACCCTAATTGGACAAGAATAAGCCTAGGGAGGACGAAAATGACCTAAATGTTAATCCAATGACACAACCCAACTTAATGGATGCACAAGATTGGTTAAAAACCCTAATTGGGCAAGAATAAGCCTAGGGAGGACGAAAATGACCTAATTGATCATCCAATGACACAAACACACCTATTGGATGCACAAGATTGGTTAAAAACCCTAATTGGACAAGAATAAGCCTAGGGAGGACGAAAATGACCTAATTGATCATTCAATGACACAAATGAACTTATTGCATGCACAAGATTGGTTAAAAATCCTAATTGCACAAGAATAAGCCTAGGGAGGACGAAAATGACCTAATTGATCATCCAATGACACAAACACACCTATTGGATGCACAAGATTGGTTAAAAACCCTAATTGGACAAGAATAAGCCTAGGGAGGACGAAAATGACCTAATTGATCATCCAATGACACAAACACACCTATTGGATGCACAAGATTGGTTAAAAACCCTAATTGGACAAGAATAAGCCTAGGGAGGACAAAAATGACCTAATTGATCATCTAATGACACAAACACACCTATTGGATGCACAAGATTGGTTTAAAACCCAAGATGGACAAGAATATGCCTAGGGAGGACGAAAATGACCTAATTGATCATCCAATGACACAAATGAACTTATTGGATGCACAAGATTGGTAAAAAACCCTAATTGGACAATAATAAGCCTAGGGAGGACGAAAATGACCTAATTGATCATCCAATGACACAAACACACCTATTGGATGCACAAGATTGGTTAAAAACCCTAATTGGACAAGAATAAGCCTAGGGAGGACGAAAATGACCTAATTGATCATCCATTGACACAAACACACCTATTGAATGCACAAGATTGGTTAAAAACCCTAATTGGACAAGAATAAGCCTAGGGAGGACGAAAATGACCTAATTGATCATCCAATGACACAAACACACCTATTGGATGCACAAGATTGGTTAAAAACCCTAATTGGACAAGAATAAGCCTAGGGAGGACGAAAATGACCTAATTGATCATCCAATGACACAAACACACCAATTGGATGCACAAGATTGGTTAAAAACCCTAGTTGGACAAGAACATGCCTAGGGAGGACGAAAATGACCAAAATATTAATTCAATGACACAAACAAAGTTATTGGATGCACAAGATTGGTTAAAAACCCTAATTGGACAAGAATAAGCCTAGGGAGGACGAAAATGACCTAATTGATCATCCAATGACACAAACACACCTATTGGATGCACAAGATTGGTTAAAAACCCTAATTGGACAAGAATAAGCCTAGGGAGGACGAAAATGACCTAATTGATCATCCAATAACACAAACACACCTATTGGATGCACAAGATTGGTTAAAAACCCTAGTTGGACAAGAATATGCCTAGGGAGGACGAAAATGACCTAATTGATCATCCAATGAACTAAATGAACTTATTGGATGCACAAGATTGGTTAGAAACCCTAGTTGGACAAGAATATGCCTAGGGAGGACGAAAATGACCTAATTGATCATCCAATGACACAAATGAACTTATTGGATGCACAAGATTTGTTAAAAACCCTAATTGGACAAGAATAAGCCTAGGGAGGACGAAAATGACCTAATTGATCATCCAATGACACAATCACACCTATTGGATGCACAAGATTGGTTAAAAACCCTGATTGGAAGAGAATAAGCCTAGGGAGGACGAAAATGACCTAATTGATCATCCAATGACACAAACACACCTATTAGATGCACAAGATTGGTTAAAAACCCTAATTGGACAAGAATAAGCCTAGGGAGGACGAAAATGACCTAATTGATCATCCAATGACACAAACACACCTATTGGATGCACAAGACTGGTTAAAAACCCTAATTGGATAAGAATAAGCCTAGGGAGGACGAAAATGACCTAATTGATCATCCAATGACACAAACACACCTATTGGATGCACAAGATTGGTTAAAAACCCTAATTGGACAAGAATAAGCCTAGGGAGGACGAAAATGACCTAATTGATCATCCAATGACACAAACACACCAATTGGATGCACAAGATTCGTTAAAAACCCTAATTGGACAAGAATATGCCTACGGAGGACGAAAATGACCTAATTGATCATCCAATGACTCAAACACACCTATTGGATGCACAAGATTGGTTAAAAACCCTAATTGGACAAGAATATGCCTAGGGAGGACGAAAATGACCTTAATGTTAATCCAATGACACAAATGAACTTATTGGATGCACAAGATTGGTTAAAAACCCTAATTGGACATGAATAAGCCTAGGGAGGACGAAAATGACCTAATTGATCATCCAATGACAGAAACACACCTATTGGATGCACAAGATAGGTTAAAAACCCTAATTGGACAAGAATAAGCCTAGGGAGGACGAAAATGACCTAATTGATCATCCAATGACACAAACACACCTATTAGATGCACAAGATTAGTTAAAAACCCTAATTGGACAAGAATAAGCCTAGGGAGGACGAAAATAACCTAATTGATCATCCAATGACACAAACACACCTATTAGATGCACAAGATTAGTTAAAAACCCTAATTGGACAAGAATAAGCCTAGGGAGGACGAAAATAACCTAATTGATCATCCAATGACATAAACACACCTATTGGATGCACAAGATTGGTTAAAAACCCTAATTGGACAAGAATATGCCTAGGGAGGACGAAAATGACC
>JBBPBR010002197.1:0-12915 GCA_037974775.1 Cicer pinnatifidum | reverse complement strand
CTTGTCCAATTAGGGTTTTTAACCAACGTTGTGCATCCAATAAGTTCATTTGTGTCATTGGATGAACATTTAGGTCATTTTCGTCTTCCCTAGGCTTATTCTTGTCCAATTAGGGTTTTTAACCAATCTTGTGCATCCAATAGGTGTGTTTGTGTCATTGGATAAACATTTAGGTCATTTTCGGCATCCCTAGTCTTATTCTTGTCCAATTAGGGTTTTTATGCAATCTTGTGCATCCAATAGGTCTGTTTGTGTCATTGGACTAACATTTAGGTCATTTTCGTCCTCCCTATTCTAATTCTTGTCCAATTAGGGTTTTTATGCAATCTTGTGCATCCAATAGGTGTGTTTGTGTCATTGGACGAACATTTAGGTCATTTTCGTCCTCCCTAGGATTATTCTTGTCCAATTAGGGTTTTTAGCCAATCTTGTGCATCCAATAGGTGTGTTTGTGTCATTGGAGGAACATTTAGGTCATTTTCGTCCTCCGTAGTCTTGTTCTTGTCCAATTAAGGTGTTTAAGCAATCTTGTGCATCCAATATGTGTGTTTGTGTCATTGGACGAACATTTAGGTCATTTTCGTCCTGCCTATGCTTATTGTTGTCCAATTAAGGTTTTTAACCAACCTTGTGCATCCAATAAGTTAATTTGTGTCATTGGTTGAAAATTTAGGTCATTTTCGTCCTCCCTAGGCTTATTCTTGTCCAATTAGGGTTTTTAACAAACCTCGTGCATCCAATAAGTTCATTTGTGTCATTTGAGGAACATTTAGGTCATTTTCGTCCTCCCTAGTCTTATTCTTGTCCAATTAGGGTTTTTATGCAATCTTGTGCATCCAATAGGTGTGTTTGTGTCATTGGACGGACATTTAGGCCATTTTCGTCCTCCCTAGACTTATTCTTGTCCAATTAGGGTTTTTAACCAACGTTGTGCATCCAATAAGTTCATTTGTGTCATTGGATGAACATTTATGTCATTTTCGTCTTCCCTAGGCTAATTCTTGTCCAATTAGGGTTTTTAACCAATCTTGTGCATCCAATAGGTGTGTTTGTGTCATTGGATACACATTTAGGTCATTTTCGTCCTCCCTAGGCTTATTCTTGTCCAATTAGGGTTTTTAACAAACCTCGTGCATCCAATAAGTTCATTTGTGTCATTTGAGGAACATTTAGGTCATTTTCGTCCTCCCTAGTCTTATTCTTGTCCAATTAGGGTTTTTATGCAATCTTGTGCATCCAATAGGTGTGTTTGTGTCATTGGACGAATATTTAGGTCATTTTCGTCCTCCCTAGACTTATTCTTGTCCAATTAGGGTTTTTAACCAACGTTGTGCATCCAATAAGTTCATTTGTGTCATTGGATGAACATTTAGGTCATTTTCGTCTTCCCTAGGGTTATTCTTGTCCAATTAGGGTTTTTAACCAATCTTGTGCATCCAATAGGTGTGTTTGTGTCATTGGATAAACATTTAGGTCATGTTCGTCCTCCCTAGTCTTATTCTTGTCCAATTAGGGTTTTTATGCAATCTTGTGCATCCAATAGGTGTGTTTGTGTCATTGGACGAACATTTAGGTCATTTTCGTCCTCCCTAGACTTATTCTTGTCCAATTAGGGTTTTTAACCAACGTTGTGCATCCAATAAGTTCATTTGTGTCATTGGATGAACATTTAGGTCATTTTCGTCTTCCCTAGGCTTATTCTTGTCCAATTACGGTTTTTAACCAATCTTGTGCATCCAATAGGTGTGTTTGTGTCATTGGATAAACATTTAGGTCATTTTCGGCATCCCTAGTCTTATTCTTGTCCAATTAGGGTTTTTATGCAATCTTGTGCATCCAATAGGTCTGTTTGTGTCATTCGACTAACATTTAGGTCATTTTCGTCCTCCCTAGACTTATTCTTGTCCAATTAGGATTTTTAACCAACGTTGTGCATCCAATATGTTCATTTGTGTCATTGGAGGAACATTTAGGTCATTTTCGCCCTCCCTAGTCTAATTCTTGTCCAATTAGGGTTTTTATGCAATCTTGTGCATCCAATAGGTGTGTTTGTGTCATTGGACGAACATTTAGGTCATTTTCGTCCTCCCTAGGATTATTCTTGTCGAATTAGGGTTTTTAGCCAATCTTGTGCATCCAATAAGTTCATTTGGGTCATTGGAGGAACATTTAGGTCATTTTCGTCCTCCCTAGTCTTGTTCTTGTCCAATTAGGGTGTTTAATCAATCTTGTGCATCCAATATGTGTGTTTGTGTCATTGGACGAACATTTAGGTCATTTTCGTCCTCCCTATGCTTATTGTTGTCCAATTAGGGTTTTTAACCAACCTTGTGCATCCAATAAGTTAATTTGTGTCATTGGTTGAACATTTAGGTCATTTTCGTCCTCCCTAGGCTTATTCTTGTCCAATTAGGGTTTTTAACAAACCTCGTGCATCCAATAAGTTCATTTGTGTCATTTGAGGAACATTTAGGTCATTTTCGTCTTCCCTAGTCTTATTCTTGTCCAATTGGGTTTTTATGCAATCTTGTGCATCCGATAGGTGTGTTTATGTCATTGGACGAACATTTAGGTCATTTTCGTCCTCTCTAGGCTTATTCTTGTCCAATTAGGGTTTTTAACCAATCTTGTGCATCCAATAAGTTCATTTGTGTCATTGGATGAACATTTAGGTCATTTTCGTCCTCCCTAGGCTTATTCTTGTCCAATTATGGTTTTCAACCAATCTTGTGCTTCCAATAAGTTCATTTGTGTCATTGGATGAACATTTAGGTCATTTTCGTCCTCCCTAGGCTTATTCTTGTCCAATTAGGGTTTTTAACCAATCTTGTGCATCCAATAAGTTCATTTGTGTCATTGGACGAACATTTAGGTCATTTTCGTCCTCCCTTGTCTTATTCTTGTCCAATTAGGTTTTTTATGCAATCTTGTGCATCCAATAGGTGTGTTTGTGTCATTGGAGGAACATTGAGGTGATTTTCAGCCTCCCTAGTCTTATTCTTGTCAAATTAGGGTTTTTATGCAATCTTGTGCATCCAATAGGTGTGTTTGTCTCATTGGACGAACATTTAGGTCATTTTCGTCCTCCCTAGGTTATTCTTGTCCAATTATTGGTTTTTAACAAATCTTGTGCATCCAATAAGTTCATTTGTGTCATTGGATGAACATTTAGGTCATTTTCGTCTTCCCTAGGCTTATTCTTGTCCAATTAGGGTTTTTAACCAATCTTGTGCATCCAATAGGTGTGTTTGTGTCGTTGGATAAACATTTAGGTCATTTTCGGCATCCCTAGTCTTATTCTTGTCCAATTAGGGTTTTTATGCAATCTTGTGCATCCAATAGGTCTGTTTGTGTCATTGGACTAACATTTAGGTCATTTTCGTCCTCCCTATTCTAATTCTTGTCCAATTAGGGTTTTTATGCAATCTTGTGCATCCAATAGGTGTGTTTGTGTCATTGGACGAACATTTAGGTCATTTTCGTCCTCCCTAGACTTATTCTTGTCCAATTAGGGTTTTTAACCAACGTTGTGCATCCAATAAGTTCATTTGTGTCATTGGATGAACATTTAGGTCATTTTCGTCTTCCCTAGGCTTATTCTTGTCCAATTAGGGTTTTTAACCAATCTTGTGCATCCAATAGGTGTGTTTGTGTCATTGGATAAACATTTAGGTCATTTTCGGCATCCCTAGTCTTATTCTTGTCCAATTAGGGTTTTTATGCAATCTTGTGCATCCAATAGGTCTGTTTGTGTCATTGGACTAACATTTAGGTCATTTTCGTCCTCCCTATTCTTATTCTTGTCCAATTAGGGTTTTTATGCAATCTTGTGCATCCAATAGGTGTGTTTGTGTCATTGGACGAACATTTAGGTCATTTTCGTCCTCCCTAGTCTTATTCTTGTCCAATTAGGGTTTTTATGCAAACTTGTGCATCCAATAGGTGTGTTTGTGTCATTTGACGAACGTTTAGGTCATTTTCGCCCTCCCTAGGCTTATTCTTGTCCAATTAGGGTTTTTAACCAATCTTGTGCATCCAATAGGTGTGTTTGTGTCATTGGACGAACATTTAGGTCATTTTCGCCCTCCCTAGGCTCATTCTTGTCCAATTAGGGTTTTTAACCAACCTTGTGCATCCAATAAGTTCATTTGTCTCATTGGAGGAACATTTAGGTCATTTTCGTCCTCCCTATCTTATTCTTGTCCAATTAGGGTGTTTAAGAAATCTTGTGCATCCAATATGTGTGTTTGTTTCATTGGACGAACATTTAGGTCATTTTCGTCCTCCCTATGCTTATTGTTGTCCAATTAGGGTTTTTAACCAACCTTGTGCATCCAATAAGTTAATTTGTGTCATTGGTTGAACATTTAGGTCATTTTCGTCCTCCCTAGGCTTATTCTTGTCCAATTAGGGTTTTTAACAAACCTCATGCATCCAATAAGTTCATTTGTGTCATTTGAGGAACATTTAGGTCATTTTCGTCCTCCCTAGTCTTATTCTTGTCCAATTAGGGTTTTTATGCAATCTTGTGCATCCAATAGGTGTGTTTGTGTCATTGGACGGACATTTAGGCCATTTTCGTCCTCCCTAGACTTATTCTTGTCCAATTAGGGTTTTTAACCAACGTTGTGCATCCAATAAGTTCATTTGTGTCATTGGATGAACATTTATGTCATTTTCGTCTTCCCTAGGCTAATTCTTGTCCAATTAGGGTTTTTAACCAATCTTGTGCATCCAATAGGTGTGTTTGTGTCATTGGATACACATTTAGGTCATTTTCGTCCTCCCTAGTCTTATTCTTGTCCAATTAGGGTTTTTATGCAATCTTGTGCATCCAATAGGTGTGTTTGTGTCATTGGACGGACATTTAGGTCATTTTCGTCCTCCCTATGCTTATTCTTGTCCAATTAAGGTTTTTAACCAATCTTGTGCATCCAATAAGTTCATTTGTGTCAGTGGATGAACATTTAGGTCATTTTCGTCTTCCCTAGGCTTATTCTTGTCCAATTAGGGTTTTTAACCAATCTTGTGCATCCAATAGGTGTGTTTGTGTCATTGGATAAACATTTAGGTCATTTTCGTCCTTCCTAGTCTTATTCTTGTCCAATTAGGGTTTTTATGCAATCTTGTGCATCCTATAGGTGTGTTTGTGTCATTGGACGAACATTTAGGTCATTTTCGTCCTCCCTAGACTTATTCTTGTCCAATTAGGGTTTTTAACCAACGTTGTGCATCCAATAAGTTCATTTGTGTCATTGGATGAACATTTAGGTCATTTTCGTCTTCCCTAGGCTTATTCTTGTCCAATTAGGGTTTTTAACCAATCTTGTGCATCCAATAGGTGTGTTTGTGTCGTTGGATAAACATTTAGGTCATTTTCGGCATCCCTAGTCTTATTCTTGTCCAATTAGGGTTTTTATGCAATCTTGTGCATCCAATAGGTCTGTTTGTGTCATTGGACTAACATTTAGGTCATTTTCGTCCTCCCTATTCTAATTCTTGTCCAATTAGGGTTTTTATGCAATCTTGTGCATCCAATAGGTGTGTTTGTGTCATTGGACGAACATTTAGGTCATTTTCGTCCTCCCTAGGATTATTCTTGTCCAATTAGGGTTTTTAGCCAATCTTGTGCATCCAATAGGTGTGTTTGTGTCATTGGAGGAACATTTAGGTCATTTTCGTCCTCCGTAGTCTTGTTCTTGTCCAATTAAGGTGTTTAAGCAATCTTGTGCATCCAATATGTGTGTTTGTGTCATTGGACGAACATTTAGGTCATTTTCGTCCTGCCTATGCTTATTGTTGTCCAATTAAGGTTTTTAACCAACCTTGTGCATCCAATAAGTTAATTTGTGTCATTGGTTGAAAATTTAGGTCATTTTCGTCCTCCCTAGGCTTATTCTTGTCCAATTAGGGTTTTTAACAAACCTCGTGCATCCAATAAGTTCATTTGTGTCATTTGAGGAACATTTAGGTCATTTTCGTCCTCCCTAGTCTTATTCTTGTCCAATTAGGGTTTTTATGCAATCTTGTGCATCCAATAGGTGTGTTTGTGTCATTGGACGGACATTTAGGCCATTTTCGTCCTCCCTAGACTTATTCTTGTCCAATTAGGGTTTTTAACCAACGTTGTGCATCCAATAAGTTCATTTGGGTCATTGGATGAACATTTATGTCATTTTCGTCTTCCCTAGGCTAATTCTTGTCCAATTAGGGTTTTTAACCAATCTTGTGCATCCAATAGGTGTGTTTGTGTCATTGGATACACATTTAGGTCATTTTCGTCCTCCCTAGTCTTATTCTTGTCCAATTAGGGTTTTTATGCAATCTTGTGCATCCAATAGGTGTGTTTGTGTCATTGGACGGACATTTAGGTCATTTTCGTCCTCCCTATGCTTATTCTTGTCCAATTAAGGTTTTTAACCAATCTTGTGCATCCAATAAGTTCATTTGTGTCAGTGGATGAACATTTAGGTCATTTTCGTCTTCCCTAGGCTTATTCTTGTCCAATTAGGGTTTTTAACCAATCTTGTGCATCCAATAGGTGTGTTTGTGTCATTGGATAAACATTTAGGTCATTTTCGTCCTTCCTAGTCTTATTCTTGTCCAATTAGGGTTTTTATGCAATCTTGTGCATCCTATAGGTGTGTTTGTGTCATTGGACGAACATTTAGGTCATTTTCGTCCTCCCTAGACTTATTCTTGTCCAATTAGGGTTTTTAACCAACGTTGTGCATCCAATAAGTTCATTTGTGTCATTGGATGAACATTTAGGTCATTTTCGTCTTCCCTAGGCTTATTCTTGTCCAATTAGGGTTTTTAACCAATCTTGTGCATCCAATAGGTGTGTTTGTGTCGTTGGATAAACATTTAGGTCATTTTCGGCATCCCTAGTCTTATTCTTGTCCAATTAGGGTTTTTATGCAATCTTGTGCATCCAATAGGTCTGTTTGTGTCATTGGACTAACATTTAGGTCATTTTCGTCCTCCCTATTCTTATTCTTGTCCAATTAGGGTTTTTATGCAATCTTGTGCATCCAATAGGTGTGTTTGTGTCATTGGACGAACATTTAGGTCATTTTCGTCCTCCCTAGTCTTATTCTTGTCCAATTAGGGTTTTTATGCAAACTTGTGCATCCAATAGGTGTGTTTGTGTCATTTGACGAACGTTTAGGTCATTTTCGCCCTCCCTAGGCTTATTCTTGTCCAATTAGGGTTTTTAACCAATCTTGTGCATCCAATAGGTGTGTTTGTGTCATTGGACGAACATTTAGGTCATTTTCGCCCTCCCTAGGCTCATTCTTGTCCAATTAGGGTTTTTAACCAACCTTGTGCATCCAATAAGTTCATTTGTCTCATTGGAGGAACATTTAGGTCATTTTCGTCCTCCCTATCTTATTCTTGTCCAATTAGGGTGTTTAAGAAATCTTGTGCATCCAATATGTGTGTTTGTTTCATTGGACGAACATTTAGGTCATTTTCGTCCTCCCTATGCTTATTGTTGTCCAATTAGGGTTTTTAACCAACCTTGTGCATCCAATAAGTTAATTTGTGTCATTGGTTGAACATTTAGGTCATTTTCGTCCTCCCTAGGCTTATTCTTGTCCAATTAGGGTTTTTAACAAACCTCATGCATCCAATAAGTTCATTTGTGTCATTTGAGGAACATTTAGGTCATTTTCGTCCTCCCTAGTCTTATTCTTGTCCAATTAGGGTTTTTATGCAATCTTGTGCATCCAATAGGTGTGTTTGTGTCATTGGACGGACATTTAGGCCATTTTCGTCCTCCCTAGACTTATTCTTGTCCAATTAGGGTTTTTAACCAACGTTGTGCATCCAATAAGTTCATTTGTGTCATTGGATGAACATTTATGTCATTTTCGTCTTCCCTAGGCTAATTCTTGTCCAATTAGGGTTTTTAACCAATCTTGTGCATCCAATAGGTGTGTTTGTGTCATTGGATACACATTTAGGTCATTTTCGTCCTCCCTAGTCTTATTCTTGTCCAATTAGGGTTTTTATGCAATCTTGTGCATCCAATAGGTGTGTTTGTGTCATTGGACGGACATTTAGGTCATTTTCGTCCTCCCTATGCTTATTCTTGTCCAATTAAGGTTTTTAACCAATCTTGTGCATCCAATAAGTTCATTTGTGTCAGTGGATGAACATTTAGGTCATTTTCGTCTTCCCTAGGCTTATTCTTGTCCAATTAGGGTTTTTAACCAATCTTGTGCATCCAATAGGTGTGTTTGTGTCATTGGATAAACATTTAGGTCATTTTCGTCCTCCCTAGTCTTATTCTTCTCCAATTAGGGTTTTTATGCAATCTTGTGCATCCAATAGGTGTGTTTGTGTCATTGGACGAACATTTAGGTCATTTTCGTCCTCCCTAGACTTATTCTTGTCCAATTAGGGTTTTTAACCAACGTTGTGCATCCAATAAGTTCATTTGTGTCATTGGAGGAACATTTAGGTCATTTTCGTCCTCCCTTGTCTAATTCTTGTCCAATTAGGGTTTTTATGCAATCTTGTGCATCCAATAGGTGTGTTTGTGTCATTGGACGAACATTTAGGTCATTTTCGTCCTCCCTAGGCTTATTCTTGTCCAATTAGGGTTTTTAGCCAATCTTGTGCATCCAATAGGTGTGTTTGTGTCATTGGAGGAACAGTTAGGTCATTTTCGTCCTCACTAGTCTTATTCTTGTCCAATTAGGGTTTTATGCAATCTTGTGCATCCAAAAGGTGTGTTTGTGTCATTGGACGAACATTTAGGTCATTTTCGTCCTCCCTAGACTTATTCTTGTCCAATTAGGGTTTTTAAGCAATCTTGTGCATCCAATATGTGTGTTTGTGTCATTGGACGAACATTTAGGTCATTTTCGTCCTCCCTATGCTTATTGTTGTCCAATTAGGGTTTTTAACCAACCTTGTGCATCCAATAAGTTAATTTGTGTCATTGGTTGAAAATTTAGGTCATTTTCGTCCTCCCTAGGCTTATTCTTGTCCAATTAGGGTTTTTAACAAACCTCGTGCATCCAATAAGTTCATTTGTGTCATTTGAGGAACATTTAGGTCATTTTCGTCCTCCCTAGTCTTATTCTTGTCCAATTAGGGTTTTTATGCAATCTTGTGCATCCAATAGGTGTGTTTGTGTCATTGGACGGACATTTAGGCCATTTTCGTCCTCCCTAGACTTATTCTTGTCCTATTAGGGTTTTTAACCAACGTTGTGCATCCAATAAGTTCATTTGTGTCATTGGATGAACATTTATGTCATTTTCGTCTTCCCTAGGCTAATTCTTGTCCAATTAGGGTTTTTAACCAATCTTGTGCATCCAATAGGTGTGTTTGTGTCATTGGATACACATTTAGGTCATTTTCGTCCTCCCTAGTCTTATTCTTGTCCAATTAGGGTTTTTATGCAATCTTAAGCATCCAATAGGTGTGTTTGTGTCATTGGACGGACATTTAGGTCATTTTCGTCCTCCCTATGCTTATTCTTGTCCAATTAAGGTTTTTAACCAATCTTGTGCATCCAATAAGTTCATTTGTGTCAGTGGATGAACATTTAGGTCATTTTCGTCTTCCCTAGGCTTATTCTTGTCCAATTAGGGTTTTTAACCAATCTTGTGCATCCAATAGGTGTGTTTGTGTCATTGGATGAACATTTAGGTCATTTTCGTCCTCCCTAGTCTTATTCTTGTCCAATTAGGGTTTTTATGCAATCTTGTGCATCCTATAGGTGTGTTTGTGTCATTGGACGAACATTTAGGTCATTTTCGTCCTCCCTAGACTTATTCTTGTCCAATTAGGGTTTTTAACCAACGTTGTGCATCCAATAAGTTCATTTGTGTCATTGGAGGAACATTTAGGTCATTTTCGTCCTCCCTAGTCTAATTCTTGTCCAATTAGGGTTTTTATGCAATCTTGTGCATCCAATAGGTGTGTTTGTGTCATTGGACGAACATTTAGGTCATTTTCGTCCTCCCTATGCTTATTGTTGTCCAATTAGGGTTTTTAACCAACCTTGTGCATCCAATAAGTTAATTTGTGTCATTGGTTGAACATTTAGGTCATTTTCGTCCTCCCTAGGCTTATTCTTGTCCAATTAGGGTTTTTAACAAACATCGTGCATCCAATAAGTTCATTTGTGTCATTTGAGGAAAATTTAGGTCATTTTCGTCCTCCCTAGTCTTATTCTTGTCCAATTAGGGTGTTTAAGCAATCTTGTGCATCCAATATGTGTGTTTGTGTCATTGGACGAACATTTAGGTCATTTTCGTCCTCCCTATGCTTATTGTTGTCCAATTAGGGTTTTTAACCAACCTTGTGCATCCAATAAGTTAATTTGTGTCATTGGTTGAACATTTAGGTCATTTTCGTCCTCCCTAGGCTTATTCTTGTCCAATTAGGGTTTTTAACCAACCTCGTGCATCCAATAAGTTCATTTGTGTCATTTGAGGAACATTTAGGTCATTTTCGTCCTCCCTAGTCTTATTCTTGTCCAATTAGGGTTTTTATGCAATCTTGTGCATCCGATAGGTGTGTTTGTGTCATTGGACGAACATTTAGGTCATTTTCGTCCTCTCTAGGCTTATTCTTGTCCAATTAGGGTTTTTAACCAATCTTGTGCATCCAATAAGTTCATTTGTGTCATTGGATGAACATTTAGGTCATTTTTATCCTCCCTAGTCTTATTCTTGTCCAATTAGGGTTTTTATGCAATCTTGTGCATCCAATAGGTGTGTTTGTGTCATTGGAGGAACATTTAGGTCATTTTCGTCCTCCCTAGTCTTATTCTTGTCCAATTAGGGTTTCTATGCAATCTTGTGCATCCAATAGGTGTGTTTGTGTCATTGGACGGACATTTAGGTCATTTTCGTCCTCCCTAGGCTTATTCTTGTCCAATTAGGGTTTTTAACCAATCTTGTGCATCCAATAAGTTCATTTGTGTCATTGGACGAACATTTAGGTCATTTTCGACCTCCCTAGGCTTATTCTTGTCCAAGTAGGGTTTTTAACCAATCTTGTGCATCCAATACGTGTGTTTGTGTCATTGGATAAACATTTAGGTCATTTTCGTCCTCCCTAGTCTTATTCTTGTCCAATTAGGGTTTTTAACCAACATTGTGCATCCAATAATTTCATTTGTGTCATTGGTTGAAAATTTAAGTAATTTTCGTCCTCCCTAGGCTTATTCTTGTCCAATTAGGGTTTTTAACCAACCTTGTGCATACAATAAGTTCATTTGTGTCATTGGAGGAACATTTAGGTCATTTTCGTCCTTCCTAGGCTTATTCTTGTCCAATTATGGTTTTTAGCCAATCTTGTGTATCCAATAAGTTCATTTGTGTCATTGGAGGAACATTTAGGTCATTTTCGTCCTCCCTAGTCTAATTCTTGTCCAATTAGGGTTTTTAACATTTAGGTCATTTTCGTCCCTCTTAGTCTTATTCTTGTCCAATTAGGGTTTTTATGCAATCTTTTGCATCGAATAGGTGTGTTTGTGTCGTTGGACGAACATTTAGGTCATTTTCGTCCTCCCTAGGCTTATTCTTGTCCAATTAGGGTTTTTAACCAACCTTGTGCATCCAATAAGTTCATTTGTGTCATTGGTTGAACATTTAGGTAATTTTCGTCCTCCCTAGGCTTATTCTTGTCCAATTAGGGTTTTTAACCAACCTTGTGCATCCAATAAGTTCATTTGTGTCATTGGAGGAACATTTAGGTTATTTTCGTCCTTCCTAGGCTTATTCTTGTCCAATTAGGGTTTTTAGCCAATCTTGTGTATCCAATAAGTTCATTTGTGTCATTGGATGAACATTTAGGTCATTTTCGTCCTCCCTAGTCTAATTCTTGTCCAATTAGGGTTTTTATGCAATCTTGTGCATCCAATAGGTGTGTTTGTGTCATTGGACAAACATTTAGGTCATTTTCGTCCTCCCTAGGCTTATTCTTGTCCAATTTGGGTTTTTAGCCAATCTTGTGCATCCAATAGGTGTGTTTGTGTCATTGGAGGAACATTTAGGTCATTTTCGACCTCCCTAGTCTTATTCTTGTCCAATTAGGGTTTTTAAGCAATCTTGTGCATCCAATATGTGTGTTTGTGTCATTGGACGAACATTTAGGTCATTTTCGTCCTCCCTATGCTTATTGTTGTCCAATTAGGGTTTTTAACCAACCTTGTGCATCCAATAAGTTAATTTGTGTCATTGGTTGAAAATTTAGGTCATTTTCGTCCTCCCTAGGCTTATTCTTGTCCAATTAGGGTTTTTAACAAACCTCGTGCATCCAATAAGTTCATTTGTGTCATTTGAGGAACATTTAGGTCATTTTCGTCCTCCCTAGTCTTATTCTTGTCCAATTAGGGTTTTTATGCAATCTTGTGCATCCAATAGGTGTGTTTGTGTCATTGGACGGACATTTAGGCCATTTTCGTCCTCCCTAGACTTATTCTTGTCCTATTAGGGTTTTTAACCAACGTTGTGCATCCAATAAGTTCATTTGTGTCATTGGATGAACATTTATGTCATTTTCGTCTTCCCTAGGCTAATTCTTGTCCAATTAGGGTTTTTAACCAATCTTGTGCATCCAATAGGTGTGTTTGTGTCATTGGATACACATTTAGGTCATTTTCGTCCTCCCTAGTCTTATTCTTGTCCAATTAGGGTTTTTATGCAATCTTAAGCATCCAATAGGTGTGTTTGTGTCATTGGACGGACATTTAGGTCATTTTCGTCCTCCCTATGCTTATTCTTGTCCAATTAAGGTTTTTAACCAATCTTGTGCATCCAATAAGTTCATTTGTGTCAGTGGATGAACATTTAGGTCATTTTCGTCTTCCCTAGGCTTATTCTTGTCCAATTAGGGTTTTTAACCAATCTTGTGCATCCAATAGGTGTGTTTGTGTCATTGGAT
>JBBPBR010002196.1:0-12920 GCA_037974775.1 Cicer pinnatifidum | reverse complement strand
CTTGTCTAATTAGGGTTTTTAAGCAATCTTGTGCATCCAATAAGTTCATTTGTGTCATTGGATGAACATTTAGGTCATTTATGTCCTCCCTAGGCTTATTGTTGTCCAATTATGGTTTTTAACCAATCTTGTGCATCCAATAGGTGTGTTTGTGTCATTGGATGAACATTTAGGTCATTTTCGTCCTCCCTAGGCTTAGTCTTGTCCAATTAGGGTTTTTAACCAATCTTGTGCATCCAATAAGTTCATTTGTGTCATTGGATAAACATTTAGGTCATTTTCGTCCACCCTAGGCTTATTCTTGTCCAATTAGGGTTTTTAACCAATCTTGTGCCTCCAATAAGTTCATTTGTGTCATTGGATGAACAATTAGGTCATTTTCGTCCTTCCAAGGCTTATTCTTGTCCAATTAGGGTTTTTAACCAATCTTGTGCATCCAATAAGTTCATTTGTGTCATTGGATGAACATTTAGGTCATTTACGTCCTCCCTTGGCTTATTCTTGTCCAATTAGGGTTTTTAAGAAATCTTGTGAATCCAATAAATTCATTTGTTTCATTGGATGAACATTTAGGTCATTTTCGTCCTCCCTAGGCTTATTCTTGTTCAATTAGGGTTTCTAACCAATCATGTGCATCCAATAGGTGTGTTTGTGTCATTGGATGAACATTTAGGTCATTTTCGTCCTCCCTAAGCTTATTCTTGTCCAATTAGGGTTTTAAGCAATCTTGTGCATCCAATAAGTTCATTTGTGTCATTGGATGAACATTTAGGTTATTTTCGTCCTCACTAGGCTTAGTTTTGTGCAATTAGGGTTTTTAACCAATCTTGTGCATCCAATAGGTGTGTTTGTGTCATTAGATGAACATTTAGGTCATTTTCATCCTCCTTAGGCTTATTGTTGTCCAATTAGGGTTTTTAACCAATCTTGTGCATCCAATAGGTGTGTTTGTGTCATTGGATGAACATTTAGGTCATTTTCGTCCTCCCTAGTCTTATTCTTGTCCAATTAGGGTTTTAAGCAATCTTGTGCATCCAATAAGTTCATTTGTGTCATTGGATTAAGATTTAAGTCATTCTCGTCCTCCCTAGGCTTATTCTTGTTCAATTAGGGTTTCTAACCAATCTTGTGCAATTAGGGTTTTTAACCAATCTTGTGCATCCAATAGGTGTGTTTGTGTCATTAGATGAACATTTAGGTCATTTTCATCCTCCTTAGGCTTATTGTTGTCCAATTAGGGTTTTTAACCAATCTTTTGCATCCAATAGGTGTGTTTGTGTCATTGGATGAACATTTAGGTCATTTTCGTCCTCCCTAGGCTTATTCTTGTCCAATTAGGGTTTTTAACCAATCTTGTGCATCCAATAGGTGTGTTTGTGTCATTGGATGAACATTTAGGTCATTTTCGTCCTCCCTAGGCTTATTCTTGTCCAATTAGGATTTTTAACCAATCTTGTGCATCCAATAATTTCATTTGTGTCATTGGATGAACATTTAGGTCATTTTCGTCCTCCCTAGAATTATTCTTGTCCAATTAGGGTTTCTAACCAATCCTCTGCATCCAATAAGTTCATTTGTGTCATTGGATGAACATTTAGGTCATTTTCGTCCTCCCTAGGCTAATTCTTGTCTAATTAGGGTTTTTAAGCAATCTTGAGCATCCAATAAGTTCATTTGTGTCATTGGATGAACATTTAGGTCATTTATGTCCTCCCTAGGCTTATTCTTGTCCAATTATGGTTTTTAACCAATCTTTTGCATCCAATAGGTGTGTTTGTGTCATTGGATGAACATTTAGGTCATTTTCGTCCTCCCTAGGCTTATTCTTGTCCAATTAGGGTTTCTAACCAATCTTGTGCATCCAATAGGTGTATTTGTGTCATTGGATGAACATTTAGGTCATTTTCGTCCTCCCTATGCTTATTCTTGTCCAATTAGGGTTTTTAAGCAATCTTGTGCATCCAATAAGTTCATTTGTGTCATTGGATGAACATTTAGGTGATTTTCGTCCTCCCTAGGCTTATTCTTGTCCAATTAGGGTTTTTAACCAATCTTGTGCATCCAATAAGTTCATTTGTGTTAGTGGATGAACATTTAGGTCATTTTCGTCCTCCCTAGAATTATTCTTGTCCAATTAGGGTTTCTAACCAATCTTGTGCATCCAATAAGTTCATTTGTGTCATTGGATGAAAATTTAGGTCATTTTCGTCCTCCCTAGGCTTATACTTGTCTAATTAGGGTTTTTAAGCAATCTTGTGCATCCAATAAGTTCATTTGTGTCATTGGATGAACATTTAGGTCATTTATGTCCTCCCTAGGCTTATTGTTGTCCAATTATGGTTTTTAACCAATCTTGTGCATCCAATAGGTGTGTTTGTGTCATTGGATGAACATTTAGGTCATTTTCGTCCTCCCTAGGCTTAGTCTTGTCCAATTAGGGTTTTTAACCAATCTTGTGCATCCAATAAGTTCATTTGTGTCATTGGATAAACATTTAGGTCATTTTCGTCCACCCTAGGCTTATTCTTGTCCAATTAGGGTTTTTAACCAATCTTGTGCCTCCAATAAGTTCATTTGTGTCATTGGATGAACATTTAGGTCATTTTCGTCCTCCCTAGGCTTATTCTTGTACAATTAGGGTTTTTAACCAATCTTGTGCATCCAATAAGTTCATTTGTGTCATTGGATGAACATTTAGGTCATTTTCGTCCTCCCTAGGCTTATTCTTGTCCAATTAGGGTTTTTAAGCAATCTTGTGCATCCAATAAGTTCATTTGTGTCATTGGATGAACATTTAGGTCATTTTCGTCCTCCCAAGGCTTATTCTTGTCCAATTAGGGTTTTTAACCAATCTTGTGGATCCAATAAGTTCATTTGTGTCATTGGATGATCATTTAGGTCATTTTGGTCCTCCCTAGGCTTATTCTTGTCCAATTAGGGTTTTTAAGCAATCTTGTGCATCCAATAAGTTCATTTTTGTAATTGGATGAACATTTAGGTCATTTTCGTCCACCCTAGGCTTATTCTTGTCCAATTAGGGTTTTTAACCAATCTTGTGCATCCAATAAGTTCATTTGTGTCATTGGATGAACATTTAGGTCATTTTCGTCCTCCCTAGGCTTATTCTTGTCCAATTAGGGTTTTTAAGCAATCTTGTGCATCCAATAAGTTCATTTGTGTCATTGGATGAACATTTAGGTCATTTTCGTCCTCCCAAGGCTTATTCTTGTCCAATTAGGGTTTTTAACCAATCTTGTGGATCCAATAAGTTAATTTGTGTCATTGGATGAACATTTAGGTCATTTTCGTCTTCCCTAGGCTTATTCTTGTCCAATTAGGGTTTTTAAGCAAACTTGTGCATCCAATAAGTTCATTTGTGTCATTGGATGAACATTTAGGTCATTTTCGTCCTCCCTAGGCTTATTCGTGTCCAATTAGGGTTTTTAAGTAATCTTGTGCATCCAATAAGTTCATTTGTGTCATTTGATGAACATTTAGGTCATTTTCGTCCTCCCTAGGCTTATTCTTGTTCAATTAGGGTTTCTAACCTATCTTGTGCATCCAATAGGTGTGTTTGTGTCATTGGATAAACATTTAGGTCATTTTCGTCCTCCCTAGGCTTATTCTTGTCCAATTAGGGGTTTTAACCAATCTTGTGCATCCAATAAGTTCATTTGTGTCATTGGATAAACATTTAGGTCATTTTCGTCCACCCTAGGCTTATTCTTGTCCAATTAGGGTTTTTAACCAATCTTGTGCCTCCAATAAGTTCATTTGTGTCATTGGATGAACATTTAGGTCATTTTCGTCCTCCCTAGGCTTATTCTTGTCCAATTAGGGTTTTTAAGCAATCTTGTGCATCCAATAAGTTCATTTGTGTCATTGGATGAACATTTAGGTCATTTTTGTCCTCCCTAGGCTTATTCTTGTCCAATTAGGGTTTCTAACCAATCTTGTGCATCCAATAGGTGTATTTGTGTCATTGGATGAACATTTAGGTCATTTTCATCCTCCCTAGGCTTATTGTTGTCCAATTAGGGTTTTTAACCAATCTTGTGCATCCAATAGGTGTGTTTGTGTCATTGGATGAACATTTAGGTCATTTTCGTCCTCCCTAGTCTTATTCTTGTCCAATTAGGGTTTTAAGCAATCTTGTGCATCCAATAAGTTCATTTGTGTCATTGGATTAAGATTTAAGTCATTTTCTTCCTCCCTAGGCATATTCTTGTTCAATTAGGGTTTCTAACCAATCTTGTGCATCCAATAGGTGTGTTTGTGTCATTGGATGAACATTTAGGTCATTTTCGTCCTCCCTAGGCTTATTCTTGTCCAATTAGGGTTTTTAAGCAATCTTGTGCATCCAATAAGTTCATTTGTGTCATTGGATGAACATTTAGGTCATTTTCGTCCTCCCTAGGCTTATTCTTGTCCAATTAGGGTTTTTAACCAATCTTGTGCATCCAGTAGTTGTGTTTGTGTCATTGGATAAACATTTAGGTCATTTTCGTCCACCCTAGGCTTATTCTTGTCCAATTAGGGTTTTTAACCAATCTTGTGCCTCCAATAAGTTCATTTGTGTCATTGGATGAACATTTAGGTCATTTTCGTCCTCCCATGGCTTATTCTTGTCCAATTAGGGTTTTTAACCATTCTTGTGCATCCAATAAGTTCATTTGTGTCATTGGATGAACATTTAGGTCATTTTCGTCCTCCCTAGGCTTATTCTTGTCCAATTAGGGTTTTTAAGCAATCTTGTGAATCCAATAAGTTCATTTGTTTCATTGGATGAACATTTAGGTCATTTTCGTCATCCCTAGGCTTATTCTTGTTCAATTAGGGTTTCTAACCAATCATGTGCATCCAATAGGTGTGTTTGTGTCATTGGATGAATATTTAGGTCATTTTCGTCCTCCCTAGTCTTATTCTTGTCCAATTAGGGTTTTAAGCAATCTTGTGCATCCAATAAGTTCATTTGTGTCATTGGATAAACATTGAGGTTATTTTCGTCCTCACTAGGCTTAGTTTTGTGCAATTAGGGTTTTTAACCAATCTTGTGCATCCAATAGGTGTGTTTGTGTCATTAGATGAACATTTAGGTCATTTTCATCCTCCCTAGGCTTATTGTTGTCCAATTAGGGTTTTTAACCAATCTTGTGCATCCAATAGGTGTGTTTGTGTCATTGGATGAAAATTTAGGTCATTTTCGTCCTCCCTAGTCTTATTCTTGTCCAATTAGGGTTTTAAGCAATCTTGTGCATCCAATAAGTTCATTTGTGTCATTGGATTAAGATTTAAGTCATTTTCGTCCTCCCTAGGCTTATTCTTGTTCAATTAGGGTTTCTAACCAATCTTGTGCATCCAATAGGTGTGTTTGTGACATTAAATGAACATTTAGGTCATTTTCGTCCTCCCTAGGCTTATTCTTGTCTAATTAGGGTTTTTAAGCAATCTTGTGCATCCAATAAGTTCATTTGTGTCATTGGATGAACATTTAGGTCATTTATGTCCTCCCTAGGCTTATTCTTGTCCAATTAGGGTTTCTAACCAATCTTGTGATTCCAATAGGTGTATTTGTGTCATTGGATGAACATTTAGGTTATTTTCGTCCTCCCTAGGCTTATTCTTGTCCAATTAGGGTTTTTAAGCAATCTTGTGCATCCAATAAGTTCATTTGTGTCATTGGATGAACATTTAGGTCATTTTCGTCCTCCCTAGGCTTATTCTTGTCCAATTAGGGTTTTTAACCAATCTTGTGCATCCAATAAGTTCATTTGTGTCATTGGATGAACATTTAGGTCATTTTCGTCCTCCCTAGGCTTATTCTTGTCCAATTAGCGTTTTTAACCAATCTTGTGCATCCAATAGGTGTGTTTGTGTCATTGGATGCACATTTAGGTCAGTTTCGTCCTCCCTAGGCTTATTCTTGTCCAATTAGGGTTTCTAACGAATCTTGTGCATCCAATAGGTGTATTTGTGTCATTGGATGGACATTTAGGTCATTTTCGTCCTCCCTAGGCTTATTCTTGTCCAATTAGGGTTTTTAAGCAATCTTGTGCATCCAATAAGTTCATTTGTGTCATTGGATGAACATTTAGGTCATTTTCGTCCTCCCTAGGCTTATTCTTGTCCAATTAGGGTTTTTAACCAATCTTGTGCTTCCAATAAGTTCATTTGTGTCATTGGATGAACATTTAGGTCATTTTCGTCCTCCCTAGGCTTATTCTTGTCCAATTAGTGTTTTTAACCAATCTTGTGCATCCAATAGGTGTGTTTGTGTCATTGGATGAACATTTAGGTCAGTTTCGTCCTCCCTAGGCTTATTCTTGTCCAATTAGGGTTTCTAACGAATCTTCTGCATCCAATAGGTGTATTTGTGTCATTGGATGGACATTTAGGTCATTTTCGTCCTCCCTAGGCTTATTCTTATCCAATTAGGGTTTTTAAGCAATCTTGTGCATCCAATAAGTTCATTTGTGTCATTGGATGAACATTTAGGTCATTTTCGTCCTCCCTAGGCTTATTCTTGTCCAATTAGGGTTTTTAACCAATCTTGTGCATCCAATAAGTTCATTTGTGTCATTGGATGAACATTTAGGTCATTTTCGTCCTCCCTAGGCTTATGCTTGTCTAATTAGGGTTTTTAAGCAATCTTGTGCATCCAATAAGTTCATTTGTGTCATTGGATGAACATTTAGGTCATTTATGTTCTCCCTAGGCTTATTCTTGTCCAATTATGGTTTTTAACCAATCTTGTGCATCCAATAGGTGTGTTTGTGTCATTGGATGAACATTTAGGTCATTTTCGTCCTCCCTAGGCTTATTCTTGTCCAATTAGGGATTCTAACCAATCTTGTGATTCCAATAGGTGTATTTGTGTCATTGGATGAACATTTAGGTCATTTTCGTCCTCCCTAGGCTTATTCTTGTCCAATTAGGGTTTTTAAGCAATCTTGTGCATCCAATAAGTTCATTTGTGTCATTGGATGAACATTTAGGTCATTTTCGTCCTCCCTAGGCTTATACTTGTCGAATTAGGGTTTTTAACCAATCTTGTGCATCCAATAGGTGTATTTGTGTCATTGGATGAACATTTAGGTCATTTTCGTCCTCCCTAGGCTTATTCTTGTCCAATTAGGGTTTTTAAGCAATCTTGTGCATCCAATAAGTTCATTTGTGTCATTGGATGAACATTTAGGTCATTTTCGTCCTCCCTAGGCTTATTCTTGTCCAATTAGGGTTTCTAACCAATCTTTTGCATCCAATAGGTGTATTTATGTCATTGGATGAACATTTAGGTCATTTTCGTCCTCCCTAGGCTTATTCTTGTCCAATTAGGGTTTTTAAGCAATCTTGTGCATCCAATAAGTTCATTTGTGTCATTGGATGAACATTTAGGTCATTTTCGTCCTCCCTAGGCTTATTCTTGTCCAATTAGGGTTTTTAAGCAATCTTGTGCATCCAATAAGTTCATTTGTGTCATTGGATGAACATTTAGGTCATTTTCGTCCTCCCTAGGCTTATTCTTGTCCAATTAAGGTTTCTAACCAATCTTTTGCATCCAATAGGTGTATTTGTGTCATTGGATGAACATTTAGGTCATTTTCGTCCTCCCTAGTCTTATTCTTGTCCAATTAGGGTTTTAAGCAATCTTGTGCATCCAATAAGTTCATTTGTGTCATTGGATGAACATTTAGGTCATTTTCGTCCTCCCTAGGCTTATTCTTGTCCAATTAGGGTTTTAAACCAATCTTGTGCATCCAATAGGTGTGTTTGTGTCATTGGATGAACATTTAGGTCATTTTCGTCCTCCCTAGGCTTATTCTTGTCCAATTAGGGTTTCTAACCAATCTTGTGCATCCAATAGGTGTATTTGTGTCATTGGATGAACATTTAGGTCATTTTCGTCCTCCCTAGGCTTATTCTTGTCTAATTAGGGTTTTTAAGCAATCTTGTGCATCCAATAAGTTCATTTGTTTCATTGGATGAACATTTAGGTCATTTATGTCCTCCGTAGGCTTATTCTTGTCCAATTATGGTTTTTAACCAATCTTGTGGATCCAATAGGTGTGTTTGTGTCATTGGATGAACATTTAGGTCATTTTCGTCCTCCTTAGGCTTATTCTTGTCCAATTAGGGTTTCTAACCAATCTTGTGATTCCAATAGGTGTATTGGTGTCATTGGATGAACATTTAGGTCATTTTCTTCCTCCCTAGGCTTATTCTTGTCCAATTAGGGTTTTTAAGCAATCTTGTGCATCCAATAAGTTCATTTGTGTCATTGGATGAACATTTAGGTCATTTTCGTCCTCCCTAGGCTTATTCTTGTCCAATTAGGGTTTTTAACCAATCTTGTGCATCCAATAGGTGTGTTTGTGTCATTGGATGAACATTTAGGTGAGTTTCGTCCTCCCTAGGCTTATTCTTGTCCAATTAGGGTTTCTAACCAATCTTGTGCATCCAATAGGTGTATTTGTGTCATTGGATGAACATTTAGGTCATTTTCGTCCTCCCTAGGCTTATTCTTGTCCAATTAGGGTTTTTAAGCAATCTTGTGCATCCAATAAGTTCATTTGTGTCATTGGATGAACATTTAGGTTATTTTCGTCCTCACTAGGCTTAGTTTTGTGCAATTAGGGTTTTTAGCCAATCTTGTGCATTCAATAGGTGTGTTTGTGTCATTAGATGAACATTTAGGTCATTTTCATCCTCCCTAGGCTTATTGTTGTCCAATTAGGGTTTTTAACCAATCTTGTGCATCCAATAGGTGTGTTTGTGTCATTGGATGAACATTTAGGTCATTTTCGTCCTCCCTAGTATTATTCTTGTCCAATTAGGGTTTTAAGCCAATCTTGTGCATCCAATAGGTGTGATTGTGTCATTTGATGAACATTTAGGTCATTTTCGTCCTCCCAAGGCTTATTCTTATCCAATTAGGGTTTTAAGCAATCTTGTGCATCCAATAAGTTCATTTGTGTCATTGGATTAAGATTTAGGTCATTTTCGTCCTACCTAGGCTTATTCTTGTCCAATTAGGGTTTCTAACCAATCTTGCGCATCCAATAGGTGTATTTGTGTCATTGGGTGAACATTTAGGTCATTTTTGTCCTCCCTAGGCTTATTCTTGTCCAGTTACGGTTTTTACGCAATCTTGTGCATCCAATAAGTTCATTTGTGTCATTGGATGAACATTTAGGTCATTTTCGTCCTCCCTAGGCTTATTCTTGTCCAATTAGGGTTTTTAACCAATCTTGTGCATCCAATAGGTGTGTTTGTGTCATTGGATGAACATTTAGGTCATTTTCGTCCTCCCTAGGCTTATTCTTGTCCAATTAGGATTTTTAACCAATCTTGTGCATCCAATAAGTTCATTTGTGTCATTGGATGAACATTTAGGTCATTTTCGTCCTCCCTAAGCTTATTCTTGTCTAATTAGGGTTTCTAACCAATCCTGTGCATCCAATAGGTGTATTTGAGTCATTGGATGAACATTTAGGTCATTTTCGTCCTCCCTAGTCTTATTCTTGTCCAATTTGGGTTTTTAAGCAATCTTATGCATCCAATAAGTTCATTTGTTTCATTGGATGAACATTTAGGTCATTTTCGTCCTCCCTAGGCTTATTCTTGTTCAATTAGGGTTTCTAACCAATCTTGTGCATCCAATAGGTGTGTTTGTGTCATTGGATGAACATTTAGGTCATTTTCGTCCTCCCTAGTCTTATTCTTGTCCAATTAGGGTTTTAAGCAATCTTGTGCATCCAATAAGTTCATTTGTGTCATTGGATGAACATTTAGGTTATTTTCGTCCTCACTAGGCTTATTCTTGTCCAATAAGGGTTTTTAACCAATCTTGTGCATCCAATAAGTTCATTTGTGTCATTGGATGAACATTTAAGTCATTTTCATCCTCCCTAGGCTTATTGTTGTCCAATTAGGGTTTTTAACCAATCTTGTGCATCCAATAGGTGTGTTTGTGTCATTTGATTAACATTTAGGTCATTTTCGTCCTCCCAAGGCTTATTCTTGTCCAATTAGGGTTTTTAACCAGTCTTGTGCATCCAATAAGTTCATTTGTGTCATTGGATGAACATTTAGGTCATTTTCGTCCTCCCTAGGCTTATTCTTGTCCAATTAGGGTTTTTAAGCAATCTTGTGAATCCAATAAGTTCATTTGTTTCATTGGATGAACATTTAGGTCATTTTGGTCCTCCCTAGGCTTATTCTTGTTCAATTAGGGTTTCTAACCAATCTTGTGCATCCAATAGGTGTGTTTGTGTCATTGGATGATCATTTAGGTCATTTTCGTCCTCCCTATTCTTATTCTTGTCCAATTAGGGTTTTAAGCAATCTTGTGCATCCAATAAGTTCATTTGTGTCATTGGATGAACATTTAGGTTATTTTCGTCCTCACTAGGCTTATTCTTGTCCAATAAGGGTTTTTAACCAATCTTGTGCATCCAATAAGTTCATTTGTGTCATTGGATGAACATTTAGGTCATTTTCGTCCTCCCTAGGCTTATTGTTGTCCAATTAGGGTTTTTAACCAATCTTGTGCATCCAATAGGTGTGTTTGTGTCATTGGATGAACATTTAGGTCATTTTCGTCCTCCCTAGTCTTATTCTTGTCCAATTAGGGTTTTAAGCCAATCTTGTGCATCCAATAGGTGTGTTTGTGTCATTTGATGATCATTTAGGTCATTTTCGTCCTCCCAAGGCTTATTCTTATCCAATTAGGGTTTTAAGCAATCTTGTGCATCCAATAAGTTCATTTGTGTCATTGGATTAAGATTTAAGTTATTTTCGTCCTCCCTAGGCTTATTCTTGTCCAATTAGGGTTTTTAACCAATCTTGTGCATCCAATAAGTTCATTTGTGTCATTGGATGAACATTTAGGTCATTTTTGTCCTCCCTAGGCTTATTCTTGTCCAATTATGGTTTTTAACCAATCTTGTGCATCCAATAGGTGTGTTTGTGTCATTGGATGAACATTTAGGTCATTTTCGTCCTCCCTATGCTTATTCTTGTCCAGTTAGGGTTTTTAACCAATCTTGTGCCTCCAATAAGTTCATTTGTGTCATTGGATGAATAATTAGGTCATTTTCGTCCTCCCAAGGCTTATTCTTGTCCAATTAGGGTTTTTAACCAATCTTGTGCATCCAATAAGTTCATTTGTGTCATTGGATGAACATTTAGGTGATTTACATCCTCCCTAGGCTTATTCTTGTCCAATTAGGGTTTTTAAGAAATCTTGTGAATCCAAAAAATTCATTTGTTTCATTGGATGAACATTTAGGTCATTTTCGTCCTCCCTAGGCTTATTCTTGTTCAATTAGGGTTTCTAACCAATCATGTGCATCCAATAGGTGTGTTTGTGTCATTGGATGAACATTTAGGTCATTTTCGTCCTCCCTAAGCTTATTCTTGTCCAATTAGGGTTTTAAGCAATCTTTTGCATCCAATAAGTTCATTTGTGTCATTGGATGAACATTTAGGTTATTTTCGTCCTCACTAGGCTTAGTTTTGTGCAATTAGGGTTTTGAACCAATCTTGTGCATCCAATAGGTGTGTTTGTGTCATTAGATGAACATTTAGGTCATTTTCATCCTCCCTAGGCTTATTGTTGTCCAATTAGAGTTTTTAACCAATCTTGTGCATCCAATAGGTGTGTTTCTGTCATTGGATGAACATTTAGGTCATTTTCGTCCTCCCTAGTCTTATTCTTGTCCAATTAGGGTTTTAAGCAATCTTGTGCATCCAATAAGTTCATTTGTGTCATTGGATTAAGATTTAAGTCATTTTCGTCCTCCCTAGGCTTATTCTTGTTCAATTAGGGTTTCTAACCAATCTTGTGCATCCAATAGGTGTGTTTGTGTCATTGGATGAACATTTAGGTCATTTTTGTCCTCCCTAGGCTTATTCTTGTCCAATTAGGGTTTCTAACCAATCTTGTGATTCCAATAGGTGTATTTGTGTCATTGGTTGAACATTTAGGTCATTTTCGTCCTCCCTAGGCTTATTCTTGTCCAATTAGGGTTTTTAAGCAATCTTGTGCATCCAATAGGTGTGTTTGTGTCATTGGATGAACATTTAGGTCATTTTCGTCCTCCCTAGGCATATTCTTGTCCAATTAGGGTTTTTAAGCAATCTTGTGCATCCAATAAGTTCATTTGTGTCATTGGATGAACATTTAGGTCATTTTCGTCCCCCCTAGGCTTATTCTTGTCCAATTAGGGTTTTTAACCAATCTTGTGCATCCAATAGGTGTGTGTGTCATTGGATGAACATTTAGGTCATTTTCGTCCTCCCTAGGCTTATTCTTGTCCAATTAGGATTTTTAACCAATCTTGTGCATCCAATAAGTTCATTTGTGTCTTTGGATAAACATTTAGGTGATTTTCGTCCACCCTAGGCTTATTCTTGTCCAAATAGGGTTTTTAACCAATCTTGTGCATCCAATAGGTTCATTTGTGTCATTGGATGAACATTTAGGTCATTTTCGTCCTCCGAAGGCTTATTCTTGTCCAATTAGGGTTTTTAACCAATCTTGTGCATCCAATAAGTTCATTTGTGTCATTGGATGAACATTTAGGTCATTTTCGTCCTCCCTAGGCTTATTGTTGTCCAATTAGGGTTTTTAACCAATCTTGTGCATCCAATAGGTGTGTTTGTGTCATTGGATGAACATTTAGGTCATTTTCGTCCTCCCTAGTCTTATTCTTGTCCAATTAGGGTTTTAAGCCAATCTTGTGCATCCAATAGGTGTGTTTGTGTCATTTGATGATCATTTAGGTCATTTTCGTCCTCCCAAGGCTTATTCTTATCCAATTAGGGTTTTAAGCAATCTTGTGCATCCAATAAGTTCATTTGTGTCATTGGATTAAGATTTAAGTTATTTTCGTCCTCCCTAGGCTTATTCTTGTCCA
>JBBPBR010002194.1:0-12938 GCA_037974775.1 Cicer pinnatifidum | reverse complement strand
ACAAGAATAAGCCTAGGGAGGACGAAAATGACCTAAATGTTCATCCAATGACACAAATGAACTTATTGGAAGCACAAGATTGCTTAAAAACCCTAATTGGACAAGAATAAACCTAGGGAGGACGAAAATGACCTAAATGTTCATCCAATGACACAAATACACCTATTGGATGCACAAGATTAATTAAAAACCCTAATTGGACAAGAATATGCCTAGGGAGGAAGAAAATGAACTAAATGTTCATCCAATGACACAAATGAACTTATTGGATGCACAAGATTGCTTAAAAACCCTAATTGGACAAGAACAAGCCTAGGGAGGACAAAAATGACCTAAATGTTCATCCAATGACACAAACACACCTATTGGATGCACAAGATTGGTTAAAAACCCTAATTGGACAA
Organism: Cicer pinnatifidum; assembly: GCA_037974775.1. Classification (NCBI taxonomy): domain Eukaryota; kingdom Viridiplantae; phylum Streptophyta; class Magnoliopsida; order Fabales; family Fabaceae; genus Cicer; species Cicer pinnatifidum. The sequence goes on along the minus strand of JBBPBR010002194.1, from coordinate 12,534 downwards.
GAATAAGACTAGGGAGGACGAAAATGACCTAAATGTTTATCCAATGACACAAACACACCTATTGGATGCACAAGATTGGTTAAAAATCCTAATTGCACAAAACTAAGCCTAGTGAGGACGAAAATAACCTAAATGTTCATCCAATGACACAAATGAACTTATTGGATGCACAAGATTGCTTAAAACCCTAATTGGACAAGAATAAGACTAGGGAGGACGAAAATGACCTAAATGTTCATCCAATGACACAAACACACCTATTGGATGCACAAGATTGTTTAGAAACCCTAATTGAACAAGAATAAGCCTAGGGAGGACCAAAATGACCTAAATGTTCATCCAATGAAACAAATGAACTTACTGGATTCACATGATTGCTTAAAAACCGTAATTGGACAAGAATAAGCCTAGGGAGGAGGAAAATGACCTAAATGTTCATCCAATGACACAAATCAACTTATTGGATGCACAAGATTGGTTAAAAACCCTAATTGGACAAGAATAAGCCTAGGGTGGACCAAAATGACCTAAATGTTTATCCAATGACACAAATGAACTTATTGGATGCACAAGATTGGTTAAAAACCCTAATTGGACAAGAATAAGCCTAGGGAGGACGAAAATGACCTAAATGTTCATCCAATGACACAAACACACCTATTGGATGCACAAGATTGTTTAGAAAACCTAATTGAACAAGAATAAACCTAGGGAGGACGAAAATGACCTAATTGTTCATCCAATGAAACAAATGAACTTATTGGATTCACATGATTGCTTAAAAACCGTAATTGGACAAGAATAAGCCTAGGGAGGACGAAAATGACCTAAATGTTCATCCAATGACACAAATCAACTTATTGGATGCACAAGATTGAATAAAAACCCTAATTGGACAAGAATAAGCCTAGGGTGGATGAAAATGACCTAAATGTTTATCCAATGACACAAATGAACTTATTGGATGCACAAGATTGGTTAAAAACCCTAATTGGACAAGAATAAGCCTAGGGAGGACGAAAATGACCTAAATGTTCATCCAATGACACAAACACACCTATAGGATGCACAAGATTGTTTAGAAAACCTAATTGAACAAGAATAAACCTAGGGAGGACGAAAATGACCTAATTGTTCATCCAATGAAACAAATGAACTTATTGGATTCACATGATTGCTTAAAAACCGTAATTGGACAAGAATAAGCCTAGGGAGGACGAAAATGACCTAAATGTTCATCCAATGACACAAATCAACTTATTGGATGCACAAGATTGGTTAAAAACCCTAATTGGACAAGAATAAGCCTAGGGTGGACGAAAATGACCTAAATGTTTATCCAATGACACAAATGAACTTATTGGATGCCCAAGATTGGTTATAAACCCTAATTGGACAAGAATAAGCCTAGGGAGGACGAAAATGACCTAAATGTTCATCCAATGACACAAACACACCTATTGGATGCACAAGATTGGTTAAAAACCCTAATTGGACAAGAATAAGCCTAGGGAGGACGAAAATGACCTAAATGTTCATCCAATGACACAAATGAACTTATTGGATGCACAAGATTGCTTAAAAACCTTAATTGGACAAGAATAAGCCTAGGGAGGACGAAAATGACCTAAATGTTCATCCAATGACACAAATGAACTTATTGGAAGCAGAAGATTGCTTAAAAACCCTAATTGGACAAGAATAAACCTAGGGAGGACGAAAATGACCTAAATGTTCATCCAATGACACAAATACACCTATTGGATGCACAAGATTAATTAAAAACCCTAATTGGACAAGAATATGCCTAGGGAGGAAGAAAATGAACTAAATGTTCATCCAATGACACAAATGAACTTATTGGATGCACAAGATTGCTTAAAAACCCTAATTGGACAAGAATAAGCCTAGGGAGGACAAAAATGACCTAAATGTTCATCCAATGACACAAACACACCTATTGGATGCACAAGATTGGTTAAAAACCCTAATTGGACAAGAATAAGACTAGGGAGGACGAAAATGACCTAAATGTTTATCCAATGACACAAACACACCTATTGGATGCACAAGATTGGTTAAAAATCCTAATTGCACAAAACTAAGCCTAGTGAGGACGAAAATAACCTAAATGTTCATCCAATGACACAAATGAACTTATTGGATGCACAAGATTGCTTAAAACCCTAATTGGACAAGAATAAGACTAGGGAGGACGAAAATGACCTAAATGTTCATCCAATGACACAAACACACCTATTGGATGCACAAGATTGTTTAGAAACCCTAATTGAACAAGAATAAGCCTAGGGAGGACGAAAATGACCTAAATGTTCATCCAATGAAACAAATGAACTTATTGGATTCACAAGATTGCTTAAAAACCGTAATTGGACAAGAATAAGCCTAGGGAGGACGAAAATGACCTAAATGTTCATCCAATGACTCAAATGAACTTATTGGATGCACAAGATTGGTTAAAAACCCTAATTGGACAAGAATAAGCCTAGGGTGGACGAAAATGACCTAAATGTTTATCCAATGACACAAATGAACTTATTGGATGCACAAGATTGGTTAAAAACCCTAATTGGACAAGAATAAGCCTAGGGAGGACGAAAATGACCTAAATGTTCATCCAATGACACAAACACACCTATTGGATGCACAAGATTGGTTAAAAACCCTAATTGGACAAGAATAAGACTAGGGCGGACGAAAATGACCTAAATGTTTATCCAATGACACAAATGAACTTATTGGATGCACAAGATTGGTTAAAAATCCTAATTGGACAAGAATAAGACTAGGGAGGACGAAAATGACCTAAATGTTCATCCAATGACACAAACACACCTATTGGATGCACAAGATTGGTTAAAATTCCTAATTGGACAACAATAAGCCTAGGGAGGATGTAAATGACCTAAATGTTCGTCTAATGACACAAACACACCTATTGGATGCACAAGATTGGATTAAAACCCTAATTGCACAAAACTAAGCCTAGTGAGGACGAAAATAACCTAAATGTTCATCCAATGACACAAATGAACTTATTGGATGCACAAGATTGCTTAAAACCCTAATTGGACAAGAATAAGACTAGGGAGGACGAAAATAACCTAAATGTTCATCCAATGACACAAACACACCTATTGGATGCACAAGAATGGTTAGAAACCCTAATTGGACAAGAATAAGCCTAGGAAGGACGAAAATGACCTAATTGTTAATCCAATGACACAAATGAACTTATTGGATGCACAAGATTGGTTAAAAACCCTAATTGGACAAGAATAAGCCTAGGGAGGACGAATATAACCTAAATGTTCATCAAATGACTAAACACACCTATTGGATGCACAAGATGGGTTAGAAACCCTAATTGGACAAGAATAAGCCTAGGGAGGACGAAAATGACCTAAATGTTCACCCAATGACACAAATGAACTTATTGGATGCACAAGATTGGTTAAAAACCCTAATTGGACAAGAATAAGCCTAGGGAGGACGAAAATGACCTAAATGTTCATCCAATGACACAAACACACCTATTGGATGCACAAGATTGGTTAAAAACCCTAATTGGACAAGAATAAGCATAGGGAGGACGAAAATGACCTAAACGTTCATCAAATGACACAAACACACCTATTGGATGCACAAGATTGGTTAGAAACCCTAATTGGACAAGAATAAGCCTTGGGAGGACGAAAATGACCTAAATGTTCACCCAATGACACAAATGAACTTATTGGATGCACAAGATTGGTTAAAAACCCTAATTGGACAAGAATAAGCCTAGGGAGGACGAAAATGACCTAAATGTTCATCGAATGACCCAAACACACCTATTGGATGCACAAGATTGGTTCAAAACCCTAATTGGACAAGAATAAGCCTAGGGAGGACGAAAATGACCTAAATGTTCATCCAATGACACAAATGAACTTATTGGATGCACAAGATTGGTTAAAAACCCTAATTGGACAAGAATAAGCCTAGGGTGGATGAAAATGACCTAAATGTTTATCCAATGACACAAAGGAACTTATTGGATGCACAAGATTGGTTAAAAACCCTAATTGGACAAGAATAAGCCTAGGGAGGACGAAAATGACCTAAATGTTCATCCAATGACACAAACACACCTATTGGATGCACAAGATTGGTTAAAAACCCTAATTGGACAAGAATAAGCCTAGGGAGGACGAAAATGACCTAAATGTTCATCCAATGACACAAATGAACTTATTAGATGCACAAGATTGGTTAAAAACCTTAATTAGACAAGAATAAGCCTAGGGAGGACGAAAATGACCTAAATGTTCATCCAATGACACAAATGAACTTATTGGATGCACAAGATTGCTTAAAAACCCTAATTGGACAAGAATAATCCTAGGGAGGACGAAAATGACCTAAATGTTCATCAAATGACACAAATACACCTATTGGATGCACAAGATTGGTTAAAAACCCTAATTGGACAAGAATAAGCCTAGGGTGGACGAAAATGACCTAAATATTTATCCAATGACACAAATGAACTTATTGGATGCACAAGATTGGTTAAAAACCCTAATTGGACAAGAATAAGCCTAGGGAGGACGAAAATGACCTAAATGTTCATCCAATGACACAAACACACCTATTGGATGCACAAGATTGGTTAAAAACCCTAATTGGACAAGAATAAGCCTAGGGAGGACGAAAATGACCTAAATGTTTATCCGATGACACAAATACACCTATTGGAATCACAAGATTGGATAGAAACCCTAATTGGACAAGAATAAGCCTAGGGAGGACGAAAATGACCTAAATGTTCATCCAATGACACAAACACACCTATTGGATACACAAGATTGGTTAAAAACCATAATTAGACAAGAATAAGCCTAGGGAGGACATAAATGACCTAAATGTTCATCCAATGACACAAATGAACTTATTGGATGCACAAGATTGGTTAAAAACCCTAATTGGACAAGAATAAGCCTAGGGAGGACGAAAATGACCTAAATGTTCATCCAATGACACAAACACACCTATTGGATGCACAAGATTGGTTAAAAACCCTAATTGGACAAGAATAAGCCTAGGGAGGACGAAATTGACCTAAATGTTCGTCCAATGACACAAACACACCTATTGGATGCACAAGATTGGATAAAAACCCTAATTGGACAAGAATAAGACTAGGGAGGACGAAAATGACCTAAATGTTCATCCAATGACACAAACACACCTATTGGATGCACAAGATTGGTTAAAAACCCTAATTGGACAAGAATAAGCCTAGGGAGGACGTAAATGACCTAAATGTTCATCCAATGACACAAATGAACTTATTGGATGCACAAGATTGGTTAAAAACCCTAATTGGACAAGAATAAGCCTTGGGAGGACGAAAATGAGCTAAATGTTCATCCAATGACACAAATGAACTTATTGGAGGCGCAAGATTGGTTAAAAACCCTAATTGGACAAGAATGAGCCTAGGGAGGACGAAAATGACCTAAATGTTTATCCAATGACACAAATGAACTTATTGGATGCACAAGATTGGTTAAAAACCCTAATTGGACAAGAATAAGCCTAGGGAGGACGAAAATGACCTAAATGTTCATCCAATGACACAAACACACCTATTGGATGCACAAGATTGGTTAAAAACCCTAATTGGACAAGAATAAGCCTAGGGAGGACGAAAATGACCTAAATGTTCATCCAGTGACACAAATGAACTTATTGGATGCACAAGATTGCTTAAAAACCCTAATTGGACAAGAATAAGCCAAGGGAGGATGAAAATGACCTAAATGTTCATCCAATGACACAAATACACCTATTGGATGCACAAGATTGGTTAGAAACCCTAATTGGACAAGAATAAGCCTAGGGAGGACGAAAATGACCTAAATGTTCATCCAATGACACAAATACACCAATTGGATGCACAAGATTGGTTAAAAACCCTAATTGGACAAGAATAAGCCTAGGGAGGACGAAAATGACCTAAATGTTCATCCAATGACACAAATACACCTATTGGATGCACAAGATTGGTTAAAAACCCTAATTGGACAAGAATATGCCTAGGGAGGACGAAAATGACCTAAATGTTCATCCAATGACAGATATGAACTTATTGGAAGCACAAGATTGCTTAAAAACCCTAATTGGACAAGAATAAGCCTAGGGAGGACGAAAATGACCTAAATGTTCATCCAATGACACAAACACACCTATTGGATGCACAAGATTGGTTAAAAACCCTAATTGGACAAGAATAAGCCTAGGGAGGACGAAAATGACCTAAATGTTCATCCAATGACACAAATGAACTTATTGGACGCACAAGATTGCTTATAAACCCTAATTGGACAAGAATAAGCCTAGGGAGGACGAAAATGACCTAAATGTTCATCCAATGACACAAATGAACTTATTGGATGCACAAGATTGCTTAAAAACCCTAATTGGACAAGAATAAGCCTAGGGAGGACGAAAATGACCTAAATGTTTATCCAATGAAACAAATACACCTATTGGATGCAAAAGATTGGTTAGAAACCCTAATTCCACAAGAATAAGCCTAGGGAGGACGAAAATGACCTAAATGTTCATCCAATGACACAAACACACCTATTGGATGCACAAGATTGGTTAAAAACCCTAATTGGACAAGAATAAGCCTAGGGAGGACGAAAATGACCTAAATGTTCATCCAATGACACAAATACACCTATCGTATGCACAAGATTGGTTAAAAACCCTAATTGGACAAGAATAAGCCTAGGGAGGACGAAAATGACCTAAATGTTCATCCAATGACACAAATGAACTTATTGGATGCACAAGATTGGTTAAAAACCCTAATTGGACAAGAATAATCCTAGGGTGGACGAAAATGACCTAAATGTTTATCCAATGACACAAATGAACTTATTGGATGCACAAGATTGGTTAAAAACCCTAATTGGACAAGAATAAGCCTAGGGAGGACGAAAATGACCTAAATGTTCATCCAATGACACAAACACACCTATTGGATGCACAAGATTGGTTAAAAACCCTAATTGGACAAGAATAAGCCTAGGGAGGACGAAAATGACCTAAATGTTCATCCAATGACACAAATTAACTTATTGGATGCACAAGATTGGTTAAAAACCCTAATAAGATAAGAATATGCCTAGGGAGGACGAAAATGACCTAAATGTTCATCCAATGACACAAATGAACTTATTGGATGCACAAGATTGCTTAAAAACCCTAATTGGACAAGAATAAGCCTAGGGAGGACGAAAATGACCTAAATGTTCATCCAATGACACAAATGAACTTATTGGATGCACAAGATTGCTTAAAAACCCTAATTAGCCAAGAATAAGCATAGGGAGGACGAAAATGACCTAAATGTTCATCAAATGACACAAATACACCTATTGGATGCACAAGATTGGTTAGAAACCCTAATTGGACAAGAATAAGCCTAGGGAGGACGAAGATGACCTAAATGTTCATCCAATGACACAAACACACCTATTGGATGCACAAGATTGGTTAAAAACCCTAATTGGACAAGAATAAGCCTAGGGTGGACGAAAATGACCTAAATGTTTATCCAATGACACAAATGAACTTATTGGATGCACAAGATTGGTTAAAAACCCTAATTGGAAGCGAATAAGCCTAGGGAGGACGAAAATGACCTAAATGTTCATCCAATGACACAAACACACCTATTGGATGCACAAGATTGGTTAAAAACCCTAATTGGACAAGAATAAGCCTAGGGAGGACGAAAATGACCTAAATGTTCATCCAATGACACAAATACACCTATTGGATGCACAAGATTCGTTAGAAACCCTAATTGGACAAGAATAAGCCTAGGGAGGACGAAACTGACCTAAATGTTCATCCAATGACACAAACAGACCTATTGGATGCACAAGATTGGTTAAAAACCCTAATTGGACAAAAATAAGCCTAGGGTGGACGAAAATGACCTAAATGTTTATCCAATGACACAAATGAACTTATTGGATGCAAAAGATTGGTTAAAAACACTAATTGGAAGAGAATAAGCCTAGGGAGGACGAAAATGACCTAAATGTTCATCCAATGACACAAACACACCTATTGGATGCACAAGATTGGTTAAAAACCCTAATTGGACAAGAATAAGCCTAGGGAGGACGAAAATGACCTAAATGTTCATCCAATGACACAAACACACCTATTGGATGCACAAGATTGGTTAAAAACCCTAATTGGACAAGAATAAGCCTAGGGAGGACGAAAATGGCCTAAATGTTAATCAAATGACACAAATGAACTTATTGGATGCACAAGATTGGTTAAAAACCCTAATTGGACAAGAATAAGCCTAGGGAGGACGAAAATGACCTAAATGTTCATCCAATGACACAAACATACCTATTGGATGCACAAGATTGGTTAAAAACCCTAATTGGGCAAGAATAAGCCTAGGGAGGAAGAAAATGACCTAAATGTTAATCCAATGACACAAATGAACTTATTGGATGCACAAGATTGGATAAAAACCCTAATTGGACAAGAATAAGCCTAGGGAGGACGAAAATGACCTAAATGTTCATCCAATGACACAAACACACCTATTGGATGCACAAGATTGGTTAAAAACCCTAATTGGACAAGAATAAGCCTAGGGAGGACGAAAATGACCTAAATGTTCATCCAATGACACAAATGAACTTATTGGATGCACAAGATTGGTTAAAAACCCTAATTGGACAAGAATAAGCCTAAGGTGGACGAAAATGACCTAAATGTTTATCCAATGACACAAATGAACTTATTGGATGCACAAGATTGGTTAAAAACCCTAATTGGACAAGAATAAGCCTAGGGAGGACGAAAATGACCTAAATGTTCATCCAATGACACAAATACACCTATTGGATGCACAAGATTGGTTAGAAACCCTAATTGGACAAGAATAAGCCTAGGGAGGACGAAAAAGACCTAAATGTTCATCCAATGACACAAATGAAATTATTGGATGCACAAGATTGGTTAAAAACCTTAATTGGACAAGAATAAGCCTAGGAAGGACGAAAATGACCTAAATGTTCATCCAATGACACAAATACTCCTATTGGATGCACAACATTGCTTAAAAACCCTAATTGAACAAGAATAAGCCTAGGGAGGACGAAAATGACCTAAATGTTCATCCAATGACACAAATGAACTTATTGGATGCACAAGATTGGTTAAAAACCCTAATTGGACAAGAATAAGCCTAGGGAGGACGAAAATGACCTAAATGTTCATCCAATGACACAAATACACCTATTGGATGCACAAGATTGGTTAGAAACCCTAATTGGACAAGAATAAGCCTAGGGAGGACGAAGATGACCTCAATGTTCATCCAATGACACAAACACACCTATTAGATGCACAAGATTGCTTAAAAACCCTAATTTGACAAGAATAAGCCATGGGAGGACGAAAATGACCTAAATGTTCATCCAATGACACAAATGAACTTATTGGATGCACAAGATTGGTTAAAAACCCTAATTGGACAAGAATAAGCCTAGGGTGGACGAAAATGACCTAAATGTTTATCCAATGACACAAATGAACTTATTGGATGCACAAGATTGGTTAAAAACCCTAATTGGACAAGAATAAGCCTAGGGAGGACGAAAATGACCTAAATGTTCATCCAATGACACAAATACACCTATTGGATGCACAAGATTGGTTAAAAACCCTAATTGGACAAGAATAAGCCTGGGGTGGACGAAAATGACCTAAATGTTTATCCAATGACACAAATGAACTTATTGGATGCACAAGATTGGTTAAAAACCCTAATTGGACAAGAATAAGCCTAGGGAGGACGAAAATGACCTAAATGTTCATCCAATGACTCAAACACACCTATTGGATGCACAAGATTGGTTAAAAACCCTAATTGGACAAGAATAAGCCTAGGAAGGACGAAAATGACCTAAATGTTAATCCAATGACACAAATGAACTTATTGGATGCACAAGATTGTTTAAAAACCCTAATTGGACAAGAATAAGCCTAGGGAGGACGAAAATAACCTAAATGTTCATCCAATGACACAAACACACCTATTGGATGGACAAGATTGGTTAAAAACCCTAATTGGACGAGAATAAGCCTAGGGAGGACGAAAATGACCTAAATGTTCATCCAATGACACAATTGAACTTATTGGATGCACAAGATTGGTTAAAAACCCTAATTGGACAAGAATAAGACTAGGGAGGACGAAAATGACCTAAATGTTAATCTAATGACACAAACACACTTATTGGATGCACAAGATTGGTTAGAAACCCGAATTGCACAAGAATAAGCCTAGGGAGAGCGAAAATGACCTAAATGTTAATCCAATGACACAAATGAACTTATTGGATGCACAAGATTGGTTAAAAACCCTAATTGGACAAGAATAAGACTAGGGAGGACGAAAATGACCTAAATGTTCATCCAATGACACAAACACACCTATTGAATGCACAAGATTGGTTAGAAACCCTAATCGGACAAGAATAAGCCTAGGAAGGACGAAAATGACCTAAATGTTAATCCAATGACACAAATGAACTTATTGGATGCACAAGATCGGTTTAAAACCCTAATTGGACAAGAATAAGCCTAGGGAGGACGAAAATGACCTAAATGTTCATCCAATGACACAAACACACCTATTGGATGCACAAGATTGGTTAAAAACCCTAATTGGACAAGAATAAGCCTAGGGAGGACGAAAATGACCTAAATGTTCATCCAATGACACAAACACACCTATTGGATGCACAAGATTGGTTAAAAACCCTAATTGGACAAGAATAAGCGTAAGGAGGACGAAAATGACCTAAATGTTCATCCAATGACACAAACACACCTATTGGATGCACAAGATTGGTTAAAAACCCTAATTGGACAAGAATAAGCCTAGGGAGGACGAAAATGACGTAAATGTTCATCCAATGACACAAATGAACTTATTGGATGCACAAGATTGCTTAAAAACCCAAATTGGAAAAGAATAAGCCTAATGAGGACGAAAATGACCTAAATGTTCATCCAATGACACAAATACACCTATTGGATGCAAAAGATTGGTTAGAAACCCTAATTTGACAAGAATAAGCCTAGGGAGGACGAAAATGACCTAAATGTTCATCCAATGACACAAACACACCTATTGGATGCACAAGATTGGTTAAAAACCCTAATTGGACAAGAATAAGCCTAGGGAGGACGAAAATGACCTAAATGTTCATCCAATGACACAAACACACCTATTGGATGCACAAGATTGGTTAAAAACCCTAATTGGACAAGAATAAGCCTAGGGAGGACGAAAATGACCTAAATGTTCATCCAATAACACAAATACACCTATTGGATGCACAAGATTGCTTAAAAACCCTAATTAGACAAGAATAAGCCTAGGGAGGACGAAAATGACCTAAATGTTCATCCAATGACACAAATACACCTATTGGATGCACAAGATTGGTTAAAAACCATAATTGGACAAGAATAAGCCTAGGGAGGACGAAAATGACCTAAATGTTCATCCAATGACACAAATACACCTATTGGATGCACAATATTGGTTAGAAACCCTAATTGGACAAGAATAAGCCTAGGGAGGATGAAAATGACCTAAATGTTCATCCAATGACACAAATACACCTATTGGATGCACAAGATTTGTTAAAAACCCTAATTGGACAAGAATAAGCCTAGGGAGGAAGAAAATGACCTAAATGTTCATCCAATGACACAAATGAACTTATTGGATGCACAAGATTGCTTAAAAACCCTAATTGGACAAGAATGAGCCTAGGGAGGACGAAAATGACGTAAATGTTCATCCAATGACACAAATACACCTATTGGATGCACAATATTGGTTAGAAACCCTAATTGGACAAGAATAAGCCTAGGGTGGACGAAAATGACCTAAATGTTTATCCAATGACACAAATGAACTTTTTGGATGCACAAGATTGCTTAAAAACCCCAATTGGACAAGAATAAGCCTAGGGAGGACGAAAATGACCTAAATGTTCATCCAATGAAACAAATACACCTATTGGATGCACAAGATTGGTTAAAAACCCTAATTGGATAAGAATATGCCTAGGGAGGACGAAAATGACCTAAATGTTCATCCAATGACACAAATACACCTATTGGATGCACAAGATTGGTTAAAAACCTTAATTGGACAAGAATAAGCCTAGGGCGGACGAAAATGACCTAAATGTTCATCCAATGACACAAATGAACTTATTGGATGCACAAGATTGCTTAAAACCCCTAATTGGACAAGAATAAGCCTAGGGAGGACGAAAATGACCTAAATGTTCATCCAATGACACAAATACACCTATTGGATGCACAAGATTGGTTAAAAACCCCTAATTGGACAAGAATAAGCCTAGGGAGGACGAAAATGACCTAAATGTT
>JBBPBR010002192.1:0-13023 GCA_037974775.1 Cicer pinnatifidum | reverse complement strand
CAATCTTGTGCATCCAATAGGTGTGTTTGTGTCATTGGATGAACATTTAGGTCATTTTCGTCCTCCCTAGGCTTATTCTTGTCCAATTAGGGTTTCTAAGCAATCTTGTGCATCCAATAGGTGTGTTTGTGTCATTGGATGAACATTTAGGTCATTTTCGTCCTCCCTAGTCTTATTCTTGTCCAATTAGGGTTTTTAACCAATCTTGTGCATCCAATAAGTTCATTTGTGTCATTGGATTAACATTTAGGTCATTTTCGCTCTCCCTAGGCTTATTCTTTTGCAATTAGGGTTTCTAACCAATCTTGTGCATCCAATAGGTGTGTTTGTGTTAGTGGATTAATATTTAGGTCATTTTCGTCCTCCCTAGGCTTATTCTTGTCCAATTAGGGTTTTTAACCAATCTTGTGCATCCAATAACTTCATTTGTGCCATTGGATGAACATTTAGGTCATTTTCGCCCTCCCTAGGCTTATTCTTGTGCAATTAGGGTTTTTAACCAATCTTGTGCATCCAATAGGTGTGTTTGTGTCATTGGATGAACATTTAGGTCATATTCGTCCTCCCTAGGCTTATTCTTGTCCAAATAGGGTATTAAGCAATCTTGTGCATCCCATAAGTTCATTTGTGTCATTGGATTAACATTTAGGTTATTTTCGTCCTCCCTAGGCTTATTCTTGTCCAATTAGGGTTTTTAACCAATCTTGTGCATCCAATTGGTGTGTTTGTGTCATTGGATGAACATTTAGGTCATTTTCGTCCTCCCTAGGCTTATTCTTGTCCAATTAGGGTTTTTAACCAATCTTGTGCATCCAATAGGTGTGTTTGTGTCATTGGATGAACATTTAGGTCATTTTCGTCCTCCCTAGGCTTATTCTTGTCCAATTAGGGTTTTTAACCAATCTTGTGCATCCAATAAGTTCATTTGTGTCATTGGATAAACATTTAGGTCATTTTCGTCCACCCTAGGCTTATTCTTGTCCAATTAGGGTTTTTAACCAATCTTGTGCCTCCAATAAGTTCATTTGTGTCATTGGATGAACAATTAGGTCATTTTCGTCCTCCCAAGGCTTATTCTTGTCCAATTAGGGTTTTTAACCAATCTTGTGCATCCAATAAGTTCATTTGTGTCATTGGATGAACATTTAGGTCATTTTCGTCCTCCCTAGTCTTATTCTTGTCCAATTAGGGTTTTTATGCAATCTTGTGTATCCAATAGGTGTGTTTGTGTCATTGGAGGAACATTTAGGTCATTTTCGTCCTCCCTATTCTTATTCTTGTCCAATTAGGGTTTTTATGCAATCTTGTGCATCCAATAGGTGTGTTTGTGTCATTGGAGGAACATTTAGGTCATTTTCGTCCTCCCTAGGCTTATTCTTGTCCAATTAGGGTTTTTATACAATCTTGTGCATCCAATAGGTGTGTTTGTGTCATTGGATGAACATTTAGGTCATTTTCGTCCTCCCTAGGCTTATTCTTGTCCAATTAGGGTTTTTAACCAATCTTGTGCATCCAATAAGTTCATTTGTGTCATTGGATGAACATTTAGGTCATTTTCGTCCTCCCTAGGCTTATTCTTGTCCAATTAGGGTTTTCAACCCATCTTGTGCATCCAATAAGTTCATTTGTGTCATTGGATGAACATTTAGGTCATTTTCGTCCTCCCTAGGCTTATTCTTGTCCAATTAGGGTTTTTAACCAATCTTGTGCATCCAATAAGTTCATTTGTGTCATTGGATGAACATTTAGGTCATTTTCGTCCTCCCTGGGCTTATTCTTGTCCAATTAGGGTTTTTAACCAATCTTGTGCATCCAATATGTTCATTTGTGTCATTGGATGAACATTTAAGTCATTTTCGTCCTCCGTAGGCTTATTCTTGTCGAATTAGGGTTTCTAACCAATCTTGTGCATCCAATAGGTGTGTTTGTGTCATTGGATGAACATTTAGGTCATTTTCGTCCTCCCTAGGCTTATTCTTGTCCAATTAGGGTTTTTAACCAATCTTGTGCATCCAATAAGTTCATTTGTGTCATTGGATGAACATTTAGGTCATTTTCGTCCTCCCTAGGCTTATTCTTGTCCAATTAGGGTTTTTAACCAATCTTGTGCATCCAATAAGTTCATTTTTGTCATTGGATTAGTAATTAGGTCATTTTCGTCCTCCCTAGGCTTATTCTTGTCCAATTAGGGTTTTTAACCAATCTTGTGCATCCAATAGGTGTGTTTGTGTCATTAGATGAACATTTAGGTCATTTTCGTCCTCCCTAGGCTTATTCTTGTCCAATTAGGGTTTCTAACCAATCTTGTGCATCCAATAGGTGTGTTTGTGTCATTGGATGAACATTTAGGTCATTTTCGTCCTCCCTAGGATTATTTTTGTCCAATTAGGGTTTTTAACCAATCTTGTGCATCCAATAAGTTCATTTGTGTCATTGGATTAACATTTAGGTCATTTTCGTCCTTCCTAGGCTTATTCTTGTCCAATTAGGGTTTCTAACCAATCTTGTGCATCCAATAGGTGTGTTTGTGTCATTGGATGAACATTTAGGTCATTTTCGTCCTCCCTAGGCTTATTCTTGTCCAATTAGAGTTTTTAACCAATCTTGTGCATCCAATAAGTTCATTTGTGTCATTGGGTGAACATTTAGGTCATTTTCATCCTCCCTAGGCTTATTCTAGTCCAATTAGGGTTTCTAACCAATCTTGTGAATCCAATAGGTGTGTTTGTGTCATTGGATGAACATTTAGATCATTTTAGTCCTCCCTAGTCTTATTCTTGTCCAATTAGGGTTTTTAACCAATCTTGTGCATCCAATAAGTTCATTTGTGTCATTGGATGAACATTTAGGTCATTTTCGTCCTCCCTATGCTTATTCTTGTCCAATTAGGGTTTTTAACCAATCTTGTGCATCCAATAGGTGTGTTTGTGTCATTGGATGAACATTTAGGTCATTTTCGTCCTCCCTAGGCTTATTCTTGTCCAATTAGGATTTTTAAGCAATCTTGTGCATCCAATAAGTTCATTTGTGTCATTGGATGAATATTTAGGTCATTTTCATCCTTCCTAGACTTATTCTAGTCCAATTAGAGTTTATAACCAATCTTGTGAATCCAATAGGTGTGTTTGTGTCATTGGATGAACATTTAGATCATTTTAGTCCTCCCTAGTCTTATTCTTGTCCAATTAGGGTTTTTAACCAATCTTGTGCATCCAATAAGTTCATTTGTGTCATTGGATGAACATTTAGGTCATTTTCGTCCTCCCTATGCTTATTCTTGTCCAATTAGGGTTTTTAACCAATCTTGTGCATCCATTAGGTGTGTTTGTGTCATTGGATGAACATTTAGGTCATTTTCGTCCTCTCTAGGCTTATTCATGTCCAGTTAGGGTTTTTAACCAATCTAGTGCATCCAATAAGTTCATTTGTGTCATTGGGTGAACATTTAGGTCATTTTCGTCCTCCCTAGGCTTATTCTTGTCCAATTAGGGTTTCTAACCAATCTTGTGCATCCAATAGGTGTGTTTGTGTCATTGGATGAACATTTAGGTCATTTTCGTCCTCCCTAGGCTTATTCTTGTCCAATTAGGGTTTTTAACCAATCTTGTGCATCCAATAAGTTCATTTGTGTCATTGGATGAACATTTAGGTCATTTTCGTCCTCCCAAGGCTTATTCTTGTCCAATTAGGGTTTCTAACCAATCTTGTACATCCAATAGGCGTGTTTGTGTCATTGGATGAACATTTAGGTCATTTTCGTCCTCCCTAGTCTTATTCTTGTCCAATTAGGGTTTTTAACCAATCTTGTGCATCCAATAAGTTCATTTGTGTCATTGGATGAACATTTAGGTCATTTTCGTCCTCCCTATGCTTATTCTTGTCCAATTAGGGTTTTTAACCAATCTTGTGCATCCAATAGGTGTGTTTGTGTCATTGGATGAACATTTAGGTCATTTTCGTCCTCTCTAGGCTTATTCATGTCCAGTTAGGGTTTTTAACCAATCTAGTGCATCCAATAAGTTCATTTGTGTCATTGGGTGAACATTTAGATCATTTTCGTCCTCCCTAAGCTTATTCTTGTCCAATTAGGGTTTCTAACCAATCTTGTGCATCCAATAGGTGTGTTTGTGTCATTGGATGAACATTTAGGTCATTTTCGTCCTCCCTAGTCTTATTCTTGTCCAATTAGGGTTTTTAACCAATCTTGTGCGTCCAATAAGTTCATTTGTGTCATTGGATTAACATTTAGGTCATTTTCGCTCTCCCTAGGCTTATTCTTGTGCAATTAGGGTTTCTAACCAATCTTGTGCATCCAATAGGTGTGTTTGTGTCATTGGATTAACATTTAAGTCATTTTCGTCCTCCCTGGTCTTATTCTTGTCCAATTAGGGTTTTTAACCATTCTTGTGCATCCAATAAGTTCATTTGTGTCATTGGATGAACATTTAGGTCATTTTCGCCCTCCCTAGGCTTATTCTTCTGCAATTAGGGTTTTTAACCAATCTTGTGCATCCAATAGGTGTGTTTGTGTCATTGGATAAACATTTAGGTCATTTTCGTCCTCCCTAGGCTTATTCTTGTCCAACTAGGGTTTTAAGCAATCTTGTGCATCCAATAAGTTCATTTGTGTCATTGGATTAACATTTAGGTCATTTTCGTCCTCCCTAGGCTTATACTTGTCCAATTAGGGTTTTTAACCAATCTTGTGCATCCAATAAGTTCATTTGTGTCATTGGATGAACATTTAGGTCATTTTCGTCCTCCCAAGGCTTATTCTTGTCCAATTAGGGATTCTAACCAATCTTGTACATCCAATAGGCGTGTTTGTGTCATTGGATGAACATTTAGGTCATTTTCGTCCTCCCTAGTCTTATTCTTGTCCAATTAGGGTTTTTAACCAATCTTGTGCATCCAATAAGTTCATTTGTGTCATTGGATGAACATTTAGGTCATTTTCGTCCTCCCTATGCTTATTCTTGTCCAATTAGGGTTTTTAACCAATCTTGTGCATCCAATAGGTGTGTTTGTGTCATTGGATGAAAATTTAGGTCATTTTCGTCCTCCCTAGGCTTATTCTTTTCCCATTAGGGTTTTTAACCAATCTTGTGCATCCAATAAGTTCATTTGTGTCATTGGATGAATAGTTAGGTCATTTTCGTCCTCCCTAGGCTTGTTCTTGTCAAATTAGGGTTTCTAACCAATAGGTGTGTTTGTGTCATTGGATGAACATTTAGGTCATTTTCGTCCTCCCTAGGCATGTTCTTGTCCAATTAGGGTTTCTAACCAATCTTGTGCATCCAATAGGTGTGTTTGTGTCATTGGATGAACATTTAGGTCATTTTCGTCCTCCCTAGGCTTATTCTTGTCCAATTAGGGTTTTTAACCAATCTTGTGCATCCAATAAGTTCATTTGTGTCATTGGATTAACATTTAGGTCATTTTCGTCCTTCCTAGGCTTATTCTTGTCCAATTAGGGTTTTTAACCAATCTTGTGCATCCAACAAGTTCATTTGTGTCATTGGATTAACATTTAGGTCATTTTCGTCCCTCCTAGGCTTATTCTTGTCCAATTAGGGTTTCTAACCAATCTTGTGCATCCAATAGGTGTGTTTGTGTCATTGGATGAACATTTAGGTTATTTTCGTCCTCCCTAGTCTTATTCTTGTCCAATTAGGGTTTTAAGCAATCTTGTGCATCCAACAAGTTCATTTGTGTCATTGGATGAATATTTAGGTCATTTTCATCCTCCCTAGGCTTATTCTTGTCCAATTAGGGTTTCTAACCAATCTTGTGCATCCAATAGGTGTGTTTGTGTCATTGGATGAACATTTAGGTCATTTTCGTCCTCCCTAGTCTTATTCTTGTCCAATTAGGGTTTTTAACCAATCTTGTGCATCCAATAAGTTCATTTGTGTCATTGGATGAACATTTAGGTCATTTTCGTCCTCCCTAGGCTTATTCTTGTGCAATTAGGGTTTTTAACCAATCTTGTGCACCCAATAGGTGTGTTTGTGTCATTGAATGAACATTTAGGTCATTTTCGTCCTCCCTAGGCTTATTCTTGTCCAACTAGGGTTTTAAGCAATCTTGTGCATCCAATAAGTTCATTTGTGTCATTGAATTAACATTTAGGTCATTTTCGTCCTCCCTAGGCTTATTCTTGTCCAATTAGGGTTTTTAACCAATCATGTGATTCCAATAAGTTCATTTGTGTCATTGGATGAACAATTAGGTCATTTTCGTCCACCCTAAGCTTATTCTTGTCCAATTAGGGTTTTTAACCAATCTTATGCATCCAATAGGTTCATTTGTGTCATTGGATGAACATTTAGGTCATTTTCGTCCTCCCTAGGCTTATTCTTGTCCAATTAGGGTTTTTAACCAATCTTGTGCATCCAATAGGTGTGTTTGTGTCATTGGATGAACATTTAGGTCATTTTCGTCCTCCCTAGGCTTATTCTTGTCCAATTAGGGTTTTCAACCAATCTTGTGCATCCAATAAGTTCATTTGTGTCATTGGATTAACATTAAGGTCATTTTCGTCCTTCCTAGGCTTATTCTTGTCCAATTAGGGTTTCTAACCAATCTTGTGCATCAAATAGGTGTGTTTGTGTCATTGGATGAACATTTAGGTCATTTTCGTCCTCCCTAGGCTTATTCTTGTCCAATTAGGGTTTTTAACCATTCTTGTGCATCCAATAAGTTCATTTGTGTCATTGGAAGAACATTTAGGTTATTTTCGTCCTCCCTAGGCTTATTCTTGTCCAATTAGGGTTTTTAACCAATCTTGTGCATCCAATAAGTTCATTTGTGTCATTGGATTAACATTTTGGTCATTTTCGTCCTCCCTAGGCTTATTCTTGTCCAATTAGGGTTTCTAACCAATCTTGTGCATCCAATAGGTGTGTTTGTGTCATTGGATGAACATTTAGGTCATTTTCGTCCTCCCTAGGCTTATTCTTGTCCAATTAGGGTTTCTAACCAATCTTGTGTATCCAATAAGTTCATTTGTGTCATTGGATTAACATTTAGGTCATTTTCGTCCTCCCTATGCTTATTCTTGTCCATTTAGGGTTTGTAACCGATCTTGTGCATCCAATAGGTGTGTTTGTGTCATTGGATGAACATTTAGGTCATTTTCGTCCTCCCTAGGCTTATTCTTGTCCAATTAGGGTTTTTAACCAATCTTGTGCATCCAATAAGTTCATTTGTGTCATTGGATTAACATTTAGGTCATTTTCGTCCTCCCTAGGCTTATTGTTGTCCAATTAGGGTTTCTAACCAATCTTGTGCATCCAATAGGTGTGTTTGTATCATTGGATGAACATTTAGGTCATTTTAATCCTCGCTAGGCTTATTCTTGTCCAATTAGGGTTTTTAACCAATCTTGTGCATCCAATAAGTTCATTTGTGTCATTGGATGAACATTTAGGTCATTTTCGTCCTCCCTATCCTTATTCTTATCCAATTAGGGTTTTTAACCAATCTTGTGCATCCAATAGGTGTGTTTGTGTCATTGGATGAACATTTAGGTCATTTTCGTCCTCCCTAGGCTTATTCTTGTCCAATTAGGGTTTTTAACCAATCTTGTGCATCCAATAAGTTCATTTGTGTCATTGGATTAACATTTAGGTCATTTTCGTCCTCCCCAGTCTTATTTTTGTCCAATAAGGGTTTTAAGCAATCTTGTGCATCCAATAAGTTCATTTGTGTCATTGGATGAATATTTAGGTCGTTTTCATCCTCCCTAGGCTTATTCTTGTCCAATTAGGGTTTCTAACCAATCTTGTGCATCCAATAGGTGTGTTTGTGTCATTGGATGAACATTTAGGTCATTTTCGTCCTCCCTAGGCTTATTCTTTTCCAATTAGGGTTTTTAACCAATCTTGTGCATCCAGTAATTTCATTTGTGTCATTGGATGAATAGTTAGGTCATTTTCGTCCTCCCTAGGCTTATTCTTGTCCAATTAGGGTTTCTAACCAATCTTGTGCATCCAATAGGTGTGTTTGTGTCATTGGATGAATATATAGGTCATTTTCGTCCTCCCTAGGCTTATTCTTGTCCAATTAGGGTTTTTAACCAATCTTGTGCATCCAATAAGTTCAATTGTGTCATTGGATGAACATTTAGGTTATTTTCGTCCTCCCTAGGCTTATTATTGTCTAATTAGGGTTTTTAACCAATCTTCTGCATCCAATAAGTTCATTTGTGTCATTGGATTAACATTTAGGTCATTTTCGTCCTCCCAAGGCTTATTCTTGTCCAATTAGGGTTTCTAACCAATCTTGTGCATTCAATAGGTGTGTTTGTGTCATTGGGTGAACATTTAGGTCATTATCGTCCTCCCTAGTCTTATTCTTGTCCAATAAGGGTTTTAAGCAATCTTGTGCTTCCAATAAGTTCATTTGTGTCACTGGATGAATATTTAGGTCATTTTCATCCTCCCTAGGCATATTCCTGTCCAATTAGGGTTTCTAACCAATCTTGTGAATCCAATAGGTGTGTTTGTGTCATTGGATGAACATTTAGGTCATTTTCGTCCTCCCTAGGCTTATTCTTGTCCAATTAGGGTTTTTAACCAATCTTGTGCATCCAATAAGTTCATTTGTGTCATTGGATTAACATTTAGGTCATTTTCGTCCTCCCTAGGCTTATTCTTGTCAAATTAGGGTTTCTAACCAATCGTGTGCATCCAATAGGTGTGTTTGTGTCATTGGATGAACGTTTAGGTCATTTTCGTCCTCCCTAGGCTTATTCTTGTCTAATTAGGGTTTTTAACCAATCTTGTGCATCCAATAAGTTCATTTGTGTCATTGGATGAACATTTAGGTCATTTTCGTCCTCCCTAGGCTTATTCTTGTCCAATTAGGGTTTTTAACCAATCTAGTGCATCCAATAGGAGTGTTTGTGTCATTGGATGAACATTTAGGTCATTTTCGTCCTCCCTAGGCTTATTCTTGTCCAATTAGGGTTTTTAACCAATCTTGTGCATCCAATAAGTTCATTTGTGTCATTGGATTAACATTTAGGTCATTTTCGTCCTTCCTAGGCTTATTCTTGTCCAATTAGGGTTTCTAACCAATCTTGTGCATCCAATAGGTGTGTTTGTGTCATTGGATGAACATTTAGGTCATTTTCGTCCTCCCTAGGCTTATTCTTGTCCAATTGGGGTTTTTAACTAATCTTGTGCATCCAATAAGTTCATTTGTGTCATTGGATTAACATTTAGGTCATTTTCGTCCTTCCTAGGCTTATTCTTGTCCAATTAGTGTTTCTAACCAATCTTGTGCATCCAATAGGTGTGTTTGTGTCATTGGATGAACATTTAGGTCATTTTCGTCCTCCCTAGGCTTATTCTTGTCCAATTAGGGTTTTTAACCAATCTTGTGCATCCAATAAGTTCATTTGTGTCATTGGATTAACATTTAGGTCATTTTCGTCCTTCCTAGGCTTATTCTTGTCCAATTAGGGTTTCTAACCAATCTTGTGCATCCAATAGGTGTGTTTGTGTCATTGGATGAACATTTAGGTCATTTTCGTCCTCCCTAGTCTTAATCTTGTCCAATTAGGGTTTAAGCAATCTTGTGCGTCCAATAAGTTCATTTGTGTCATTGGATGAACATTTAGGTCATTTTCGTCCTTCCTAGGCTTATTCTTGTCCCATTACGGTTTCTAACCAATCTTGTACATCCAATAGGTGTGTTTGTGTCATTGGATGAACATTTAGGTCATTTTCGTCCTCCCTAGGCTTATTCTTGTCCAATTAGGGTTTTTAACCAATCTTGTGCATCCAATAAGTTCATTTGTGTCATTGGATTAACATTTAGGTCATTTTCGTCCTTCCTAGGCTTATTCTTGTCCAATTAGGGTTTCTAACCAATCTTGTGCATCCAATAGGTGTGTTTGTGTCATTGGATGAACATTTAGGTCATTTTCGTCCTCCCTAGTCTTATTCTGGTCCAATTAGGGTTTTAAGCAATCTTGTGCATCCAATAAGTTCTTTTGTGTCATTGGATGAATATTTAGGTCATTTTCGTTCTCCCTAGGCTTATTCTTGTCCAATTAGGGTTTCTAACCAATCTTGTGCATCGAATAGGTGTGTTTGTGTCATTGGATGAACATTTAGGTCATTTTCGTCCTCCCTAGGCTTATTCTTGTCCAATTAGGGTTTTTAACCAATCTTGTGCATCCAATAAGTTCATTTGTGTCATTGGATTAACATTTAGGTCATTTTCGTCCTTCCTAGGCTTATTCTTGTCCAATTAGGGTTTTTAACCAATCTTGTGTATCCAATAAGTTCATTTGTGTCATTGGATTAACATTTAGGTCATTTTCGTCCTTCCTAGGCTTATTCTTGTCCCATTAGGGTTTCTAACAAATCTTGTGCATCCAATAGGTGTGTTTGTGTCATTGGATGAACATTTAGGTTATTTTCGTCCTCCCTAGTCTTATTCTTGTCCAATTAGGGTTTTAAGCAATCTTGTGCATCCAATAAGTTCATTTGTGTCATTGGATGAATATTTAGGTCATTTTCATCCTCGCTAGGCTTATTCTTGTCCAATTAGGGTTTCTAACCAATCTTTTGCATCCAATAGGCGTGTTTGTGTCATTGGATGAACATTTAGGTCATTTTCGTCCTCCCTAGTCTTATTCTTGTCCAATTAGGGTTTCTAAACAATCTTGTGCATCCAATAGGTGTGTTTGTGTCATTGGATGAACATTTAGGTCATTTTCGTCCTCCCTAGGCTTATTCTTGTCCAATTAGGGTTTTTAACCAATCTTGTGCATCCAATAAGTTCATTTGTGTCATTGGATTAACATTTAGGTCATTTTCGTCCTTTCTAGGCTTATTCTTGTCCAATTAGGGTTTCTAACCAATCTTGTGCATCCAATAGGTGTGTTTGTGTCATTGGATGAACATTTAGGTTATTTTCGTCCTCCCTAGTCTTATTCTTGTCCAATTAGGGTTTTAAGCAATCTTGTGCATCCAATAAGTTCATTTGTGTCATTGGATGAATATTTAGGTCATTTTCATCCTCGCTAGGCTTATTCTTGTCCAATTAGGGTTTCTAACCAATCTTTTGCATCCAATAGGTGTGTTTGTGTCATTGGATGAACATTTAGGTCATTTTCGTCCTCCCTAGTCTTATTCTTGTCCAATTAGGGTTTCTAAACAATCTTGTGCATCCAATAGGTGTGTTTGTGTCATTGGATGAACATTTAGGTCATTTTCGTCCTCCCTAGGCTTATTCTTGTCCAATTAGGGTTTTTAACCAATCTTGTGCATCCAATAAGTTCATTTGTGTCATTGGATTAACATTTAGGTCATTTTCGTCCTCCCTAGGCTTATTCTTGTCCAATTAGGGTTCTTAACCAATCTTATGCATCCAATAAGTTCATTTGTGTCATTGGATGAACATTTAGGTCATTTTCGTCCTCCCAAGGCTTATTCTTGTCCAATTTGGGTTTCTAACAAATCTTGTGCATCCAATAAGTTCATTTGTGTCATTGGATGAACATTTAGGTCATTTTCGTCCTCCCTAGGCTTATTCTTGTCCAATTAGGGTTTTTAACCAATCTTGTGCATCCAATAAGTTCATTTGTGTCATTGGATTAACATTTAGGTCATTTTCGTCCTCCCTAGGCTTATTCTTGTCCCATTAGGGTTTTTAACCAATCTTGTGCATCTAATAGGTGTGTTTGTGTCATTGGATGAACATTTAGGTCATTTTCGTCCTCCCTAGGCTTATTCTTGTCCAATTAGGGTTTTTAACCAATCTTGTGCATCCAATAAGTTCATTTGTGTCATTGGATTAACATTTAGGTCATTTTCGTCCTCCCTAGGCTTATTCTTGTCCAATTAGGGTTTTTAACCGATCTTGTGCATCAAATAAGTTCATTTGTGTCATTGGATTAACATTTAGGTCATTTTCGTCATTCCTAGGCTTATTCTTGTTCAATTAGGGTTTCTAACAAATCTTGTGCATCCAATAGGTGTGTTTGTGTCATTGGATGAACATTTAGGTCATTTTCGTCCTCCCTAGTCTTATTCTTGTCCAATTAGGGTTTTTAACCAATCTTGTGCATCCAATAAGTTCATTTGTGTCATTGGATTAACATTTAGGTCATTTTCGCTCTCCCTAGGCTTATTCTTGTGCAATTAGGGTTTCTAACCAATCTTGTGCATCCAATAGGTGTGTTTGTGTTAGTGGCTTAACATTTAGGTCATTTTCGTCCTCCCTAGTCTTATTCTTGTCCAATTAGGGTTTTTAACCAATCTTGTGCATCCAATAACTTCATTTGTGTCATTGGATGAACATTTAGGTCATTTTCGTCCTCCCTATGCTTATTCTTGTCCAATTAGGGTTTTTAACCAATCTTGTGCATCCAATAGGTGTGTTTGTGTCATTGGATGAACATTTAGGTCATTTTCGTCCTCTCTAGGCTTATTCATGTCCAGTTAGGGTTTTTAACCAATCTAGTGCATCCAATAAGTTCATTTGTGTCATTGGGTGAACATTTAGGTCATTTTCGTCCTCCCTAAGCTTATTCTTGTCCAATTAGGGTTTCTAACCAATCTTGTGCATCCAATAGGTGTGTTTGTGTCATTGGATGAACATTTAGGACATTTCGTCCTCCCTAGGCTTATTCTTGTCCAATTAGGGTTTTTAACCAATCTTGTGCATCCAATAAGTTCATTTGTGTCATTGGATGAACATTTAGGTCATTTTCGTCCTCCCAAGGCTTATTCTTGTCCAATTAGGGTTTCTAACCAATCTTGTACATCCAATAGGCGTGTTTGTGTCATTGGATGAACATTTAGGTCATTTTCGTCCTCCCTAGTCTTATTCTTGTCCAATTAGGGTTTTAACCAATCTTGTGCGTCCAATAAGTTCATTTGTGTCATTGGATCAACATTTAGGTCATTTTCGCTCTCCCTAGGCTTATTCTTGTGCAATTAGGGTTTCTAACCAATCTTGTGCATCCAATAGGTGTGTTTGTGTCATTGGATTAACATTTAG
>JBBPBR010002191.1:0-13027 GCA_037974775.1 Cicer pinnatifidum | reverse complement strand
ATTGGATTAACATTTAGGTCATTTTTGTCCTCCCTAGGCTTATTCTTGTCCAATTAGGGTTTTTAACCAATCTTGTGCATCCAATAAGTTCATTTGTGTCATTGGATTAACATTTAGGTCATTTTCGTCCTCCCTAGGCATATTCTTGTCCAATTAGAGTTTTAGACCAATCTTGTGCATCTAATAGGTGTGTTTGTGTCATTGGATGATCAATTAGGTCATTTACGTCCTCCCTAGGCTTATTCTTGTCCAATTAGGGTTTTAAACCAATCTTGTGCATCCAATAGGTGTGTTTGTATCATTGGATGATCAATTAGGTTATTTTCGTCTTCCCTAGGCTTATTCTTGTCCAATTAGAGTTTTTAACTAATCTTGTGCATCCAATAAGTTCATTTGTGTCATTGGATGATCAATTAGGTCATTTTCATCCTCTCTAGGCATATTCTTGTCCAATTAGGGTTTTTAACCAATCTTGTGCATCCAATAGGTGTGTTTGTGTCATTGGATGATCAATTAGGTCATTTTCGTCCTCCCTAGGCTTATTCTTGTCCAATTAGGGTTTTTAACCAATCTTGTGCATCCAATAGGTGTGTTTGTGTCATTGGATGATCAATTAGGTCATTTTCGTCCTCCCTAGGCTTATTCTTGTCCAATTAGGGTTTTTAAACAATCTTGTGCATTCAATAGGTGTGTTTGTGTCTTTGGATGATCAATTAGGTCATTTTCGTCCTCCGTAGGCTTATTCTTGTCCAATTAGGGTTTTTAACTAATCTTGTGCATCCGATAAGTTTGTTTGTGTCATTGAATTAATATTTAGGTCATTTTCGTCCTCCCTAGGCATATTCTTTTCCAATTAGGGTTTTTAACCAATCTTGTGCATCCAATAGGTGTGTTTGTGTCATTGGATGATCAATTAGGTCATTTTCGTCCTCCCTAGGCTTATTCTTGTCCAATTAGGGTTTTTAACCAATCTTGTGCATCCAATAGGTGTGTTTGTGTCATTGGATGATCAATTAGGTCATTTTCGTCCTTCAGAGGCTTATTCTTGTCCAATTAGGGTTTTTAACCAATCTTGTGCATCCAATAAGTTCATTTGTGTCATTGGATTAACATTTAGGTCATTTTCGTCCTCCCTAGGCATATTCTTGTCCAATTAGGGTTTTTAACCAATCTTGTGCATCCAATAGGTGTGTTTGTGTGATTGGATGATCAATTAGGTTATTTTCGTCCTCCCTAGGCTTATTCTTGTCCAATTAGGGTTTTTAACCAATCTTGTGCATCCAATAGGTGTGTTTGTGTCATTGGATTAACATTTAGGTCATTTTCGTTCTCCCTAGGCTTATTCTTGTCCAATTAGGGTTTTTAACCAATCTTGTGCATCCAATAAGTTGAGTTGTCTCATTGGATTAACATTTAGGTCATTTTCGTCCTCCCTAGGGTTATTCTTGTCCAATTAGGGTTTTTAACCAATCTTGTGCATTTAATAAGTTCATTTGTGTCATTGGATTAACATTTAGGTCATTTTCGTCCTCCCTAGGCATATTTTGTCCAATTAGAGTTTTAGACCAATCTTGTGCATCCAATAGGTGTGTTTGTGTCATTGGATGATCAATTAGGTTATTTTCGTCCTCCCTAGGCTTATTCTTGTCCAATTAGGGTTTTTAACTAATCTTGTGCATCCAATAAGTTCATTTGTGTCATTGGATGATCAATTAGGTCATTTCGTCCTCTCTAGGCATATTCTTGTCCAATTAGGGTTTTTAACCAATCTTGTGCATCCAATAGGTGTGTTTGTGTCATTGGATGATCAATTAGGTCATTTTCGTCCTCCCTAGGCTTATTCTTGTCCAATTAGGGTTTTTAACCGATCTTGTACATCTAATAAGTTCATTTGTGTCATTGGATTAACATTTAGGTCATTTTCGTCCTCCCTAGGCATATTCTTGTCCAATTAGGGTTTTTAACCAATCTTGTGCATCCAATAGGTGTGTTTGTGTCATTGGATGATCAATTAGGTCATTTTCGTCCTCCCTAGGCTTATTCTTGTCCAATTATGGTTTTTAACCAATCTTGTGCATCCAATAGGTGTGTTTGTGTCATTGGATGATCAATTAGGTCATTTTCGTTCTCCCTTGGCTTATTCTTGTCCAATTAGGGTTTTTAACCAATCTTGTGCATCCAATAGGTGTGTTTGTGTCATTGGATGATCAATTAGGTCATTTTCGTCCTCCCTAGGCTTATTCTTGTCCAATTAGAGTTTTTAACCAATCTTGTGCATCCAATACGTTTATTTGGGTTATTGGATTAACATTTAGGTCATATTCTTCCTCCCTAGGCATATTCTTGTCCAATTAGGGTTTTTAACCAATCTTGTGCATCCAATAAGTTCATTTGTGTCATTGGATTAACATTTAGGTCATTTTCGTCCTCCCTAGGCATATTCTTGTCCAATTAGGGTTTTTAACCAATCTTGTGCATCCAATAGGTGTGTTTGTGTCATTGGATGATCAATTAGGTCATTTTCTTCCTCCCTATGCTTATTCTTGTCCAATTAGGGTTTTTAACCAATCTTGTGCATCCAATAGGTGTGTTTGTGTCATTGGATGATCAATTAGGTCATTTTCGTCCTCCCTAGGCTTATTCTTGTCGAATTAGGGTTTTTAACCAATCTTGTGCATCCGATAAGTTTATTTGTGTCATTGAATTAATATTTAGGTCATTTTCGTCCTCCCTAGGCATATTCTTGTCCAATTCGGATTTTTAACCAATCTTGTGCATCCAATAGGTGTGTTTGTGTCATTGGATGATCAATTAGGTCATTTACGTCCTCCCTCGGCTTATTCTTATCCAATTAGGGTTTTTAACCAATCTTGTGCATCCAATAACTTTGTTTGTGTCATTGAATTAATATTTAGGTCATTTTCGTCCTCTCTAGGCATATTCTTGTCCAATTAGGGTTTTTAACCAATCTTGTGCATCCAATAGGTGTGTTTGTGTCATTGGATGATCAATTAGGTCATTTTCGTCCTCCCTAGGCTTATTCTTGTCCACTTATGATTTTTAAGCAATCTTGTGCATCCAGTAGGTGTGTTTGTGTCATTGGATGATCAATTAGGTGATTTTCGTCCTCCCTAGGCATATTCTTGCCCAATTAGGGTTTTTAACCAATCTTGTGCATCCAATAGGTGTCTTTTTGTCATTGGATGATCAATTAGGTCATTTTCGTCCTCCCTAGGCATATTCTTGTCCAATTAGGGTTTTTAACCAATCTTGTGCATCCAATAGGTGTTTTTGTGTCATTGGATGATCAATTAGGTCATTTTCGTCCTCCCTAGGCATATTCTTGTCCAATTAGGGTTTTTAACGAATCTTGTGCATCCAATAGGTGTGTTTGTGTCATTGGATGATCAATTAGTTTATTTTCGTCCTCCCTAGGCTTATTCTTGTCCAATTAGGGTTTTTAACCAATCTTGTGCATCCAATAACTTGAGTTGTGTCATTGGATTAACATTTAGGTCATTTTCGTCCTCCCTAGGCTTATTCTTGCCCAATTAGGGATTTTAACCAATCTTGTGCATCCAATAAGTTGAGTTGTGTCATTGGATTAACATTTAGGTCATTTTCGTCCTCCCTAGGCTTATTCTTGTCCAATTAGGGTTTTTAACCAATCTTGTGCATCCAATAAGTTCATTTGTGTCCTTGGATTAACATTTAGGTCATTTTCGTCCTCCCTAGGCATATTCTTGTCCAATTAGAGTTTTAGACCTATCTTGTGCATCCAATAGGTGTGTTTGTGTCATTGGATGATCAATTAGGTTATTTTCGTCCTCCCTAGGCTTATTCTTGTCCAATTCGGGTTTTTAACTAATCTTGTGCATCCAATAAGTTCATTTGTGTCATTGGATGATCAATTAGGTCATTTTCGTCCTCTCTAGGCATATTCTTGTCCAATTAGGGTTTTTAACCAATCTTGTGCATCCAATAGGTGTGTTTGTGTCATTGGATGATCAATTAGGTCATTTTCGTCCTCCCTAGGCTTATTCTTGTCCAGTTAGGGTTTTTAGCCGATCTTGTGCATCCAATAGGTGTGTTTGTGTCATTGGATGATCAATTAGGTCATTTTCGTCCTCTCTAGCCATATTCTTGTCCAATTAGGGTTTTTAACCAATCTTGTGCATCCAATAGGTGTGTTTGTGTCATTGGATGATCAATTAGGTCATTTTCGTCCTCCCTAGGCATATTCTTGTCCAATTAGGGTTTTTAACCAATCTTGTGCATCCAATAGGTGTGTTTGTGTCATTGGATGATCAATTAGGTTATTTTCGTCCTCCCTAGGCATATTCTTGTCCAATTAGGGTTTTTAACCAATCTTGTGCATCCAATAGGTGTGTTTTGTCATTGGATGATCAATTAGGTCATTTTCGTCCTCCCTAGGCATATTCTTGTCCAATTAGGGTTTTTAACCAATCTTGTGCATCCAATAGGTGTGTTTGTGTCATTGGATGATCAATTAGGTCATTTTCGTCCTCCCTAGGCATATTCTTGTCCAATTAGGGTTTTTAACCAATCTTGTGCATCCAATAGGTGTGTTTGTGTCATTGGATGATCAATTAGGTCATTTTCGTCCTCCCTAGGCTTATTCTTGTCCAATTAGGGTTTTTAACCGATCTTGTGCATCCAATAGGTGTGTTTTCTTCATTGGATGATCAATTAGGTCATTTTCGTCCTCCCTAGGCATATTCTTGTCCAATTAGGGTTTTTAACCAATCTTGTGCATCCAATAGGTGTGTTTGTGTCATTGGATGATCAATTAGGTCATTTTCGTCCTCCCTAGGCTTATTCTTGTCCAATTAGGGTTTTTAACCGATCTTGTGCATCCAATAGGTGTGTTTGTGTCATTGGATGATCAATTAGGTCATTTTCGTCCTCCCTAGGCATATTCTTGTCCAATTAAAGTTTTTAACCAATCTTGTGCATCCAATAGGTGTGTTTGAGTCATTGGATGATCAATTAGGTCATTTGCGTCCTCCATAAGCTTATTCTTGTCCAATTAGGGTTTTTAACCGATCTTGTGCATCCAATAGGTGTGTTTGTGTCGTTGGATGATCAATTAGGTCATTTTCGTCCTCCCTAGGCATATTCTTGTCCAATTAGGGTTTTTAACCAATCTTGTGCATCCAATAGGTGTGTTTGTGTCATTGGATGATCAATTAGGTCATTTTCGTCCTCCCTAGGCTTATTCTTGTCCAATTAGGGTTTTTAACCAATCTTGTGCATCCAATAAGTTTGTTTGTGTCATTGAATTAATATTTAGGTCATTTTCGTCCTCCCAAGGTATATTCTTGTCCAATTAGGGTTTTTAACCAATCTTGTGCATCCAATAAGTTCATTTGTGTCATTGGATTAACATTTAGGTCATTTTCGTCCTCCCTAGGCATATTCTTGTCCAATTAGGGTTTTTAACCAATCTTGTGCATCCAATAGGTGTGTTTGTGTCATTGGATGATCAATTAGGTCATTTTCGTCCTCCCTAGGCATATTCTTGTCCAGTTAGGGTTTTTAACCAATCTTGTGCATCCAATAGGTGTGTTTACGTCATTGGATGATCAATTAGGTCATTTTCGTCCTCCCTAGGCTTATTCTTGTCCAATTAGGGTTTTTAAGCAATCTTGATCATCCAATAAGTTCATTTGTGTCATTGGATTAACATTTAGGTCATTTTCGTCCTCCCTAGGCATATTCTTGTCCAATTAGGGTTTTTAACCAATCTTGTGCATCCAATAGGTGTGTTTGTGTCATTGGATGATCAATTAGGTCATTTTCGTCCTCCCTAGGCTTATTCTTGTCCAATTAGGGTTTTTAACCGATCTTGTGCATCCAATAGGTGTGTTTGTGTCATTGGATGATCAATTAGGTCATTTTCGTCCTATATAGGCTTATTCTTGTCAATTAGGGTTTTTAACCAATCTTGTGCATCCAATAGGTGTGTTTGTGTCATTGGATGATCAATTAGGTCATTTACGTCCTCCCTAGGCTTATTCTTGTCCAATAAGGGTTTATAACCAATCTTGTGCATCCAATAACTTTGTTTGTGTCATTGAATTAATATTAAGGTCATTTTCGTTCTCCCTAGGCATATTCTTATCCAATTAGAGTTTTTAACCAATCTTGTGCATCCAATAGGTGTGTTTGTGTCATTGGATGATCGATTAGGTCATTTTCGTCCTCCCTAGGCTTATTCTTGTCCAATTAGGGTTTTTAACCAATCTTGTGCATCTAATAGGTGTGTTTGTGTCATTGGATGATCAATTAGGTCATTTTCGTCCTCCCTAGGCTTATTCTCTTCCAATTAGGGTATTAACCAATCTTGTGCATCCAATAGGTGTGATTGTGTCATTGGATGATCAATTAGGTCATTTTCGTCCTCCCTAGGCTTATTCTTGTCCAATTAGGGTTTTTAACAAATCTTGTGCATCCAATAAGTTCATTTGTGTCATTGGATGATCAATTAGGTCATTTTCGTCCTCCCTAGGCTTATTCTTGTCCAATTAGGGTTTTTAACCAATCTTGTGCATCCAATAGGTGTGTTTGTGTCATTGGATGATCAATTAGGTCATTTTCGTCCTCTCTAGGCTTATTCTTGTCCAATTAGGGTTTTTAACCAATCTTGTGCATCCAATAGGTGTGTTTGTGTCATTGGATGATCGATTAGGTCATTTTCGTCCTCTCTTGACTTATTCTTGTCAAATTAGGGTTTTTAACCAATCTTGTGCATCCAATAACTTTGTTTGTGTCATTGAATTAATATTTAGGTCATTTTCGTCCTCCCTAGGCATATTCTTGTCCAATTAGGGTTTTTAACCAATCTTGTGCATCCAATAGATGTGTTTGTGTCATTGGATGATCAATTAGGTCATTTTCGTCCTCCCTAAGCTTATTCTTGTCCAATTAGGGTTTTTAACAAATCTTGTGCATCCAATAAGTTCATTTGTGTCATTGGATGATCAATTAGGTCATTTTCGTCCTCCCTAGGCTTATTCTTGTCCAATTAGGGTTTTTAACCAATCTTGTGCATCCAATAGGTGTGTTTGTGTCATTGGATGATCAATTAGGTCATTTTCGTCCTCCCTAGGCTTATTCTTGTCCAATTATGGTTTTTAACCAATCTTGTGCATCCAATAGGTGTGTTTGTGTCATTGGATGATCGATTAGGTCATTTTCGTCCTCCCTTGACTTATTCTTGTCAAATTAGGGTTTTTAACCAATCTTGTGCATCCAATAACTTTGTTTGTGTCATTGAATTAATATTTAGGTCATTTTCGTCCTCCCTAGGCATACTCTTGTCCAATTAGGGTTTTTAACCAATCTTGTGCATCCAATAGGTGTGTTTGTGTCATTGGATGATCAATTAGGTCATTTTCGTCCTCCCTAGGCTTATTCTTGTCCAATTAGGGTTTTTAACCGATCTTGTGCATCCAATAGGTGTGTTTGTGTCATTGGATGATCAATTAGGTTATTTTCGTCCTCCCTAGGTTTATTCTTGTCCAATTAGGGTTTTTAACTAATCTTGTGCATCCAATTAGTTCATTTGTGTCATTGGATGATCAATTAGGTCATTTTCGTCCTCCCTAGGCATATTCTTGTCCAATTAGGGTTTTTAACCAATCTTGTGCATCCAATAGGTGTGTTTGTGTCATTGGATGATCAATTAGGTCATTTTCGTCATCCCAAGGCTTATTCTTGTCCAATTAGGGTTTTTAACCAATCTTGTGCATCCAATAACTTTGTTTGTGTCATTGAATTAATATTTAGGTCATTTTCGTCCTCCTTAGGCATATTCTTGTCGAATTAGGGTTTTTAACCAATCTTGTGCATCCAATAGGTGTGTTTGTGTCATTGGATGATCAATTAGATCATTTTCGTCCTCCCTAGGCTTATTCTTGTCCAATTAGGGTTTTTAACCAATCTTGTGCATCCAATAAGTTCATTTGTGTCATTGGATTAACATTTAGGTCATTTTCGTCCTCCCTAGGCATATTCTTGTCCAATTAGGGTTTTTAACCAATCTTGTGCATCCAATAGGTGTGTTTGTGTCATTGGATGATCAATTAGGTCATTTTCGTCCTCCCTACGCTTATTCTTATCCAATTAGGGTTTTTAACCAATCTTGTGCATCCAATAAGTTGAGTTGTGTCATTGGATTAACATTTAGGTCATTTTCGTTCTCCCTACGCTTATTCTTGTCCAATTAGGGTTTTTAACCAATCTTGTGCAACCAATAGGTGTGTGTGTGTCATTGGATGATCAATTAGGTCATTTTCGTCGTCCCTAGGCTTATTCTTGTCCAATTAGGGTTTTTAACCAATGTTGTGCATCCGATAAGTTTGTTTGTGTCATTGAATTAATATTTAGGTCATTTTCGTCCTCCTTAGGCATATTCTTGTCCAATTAGGGTTTTTCACCAATCTTGTGCATCCAATAGGTGTGTTTGTGTCATTGGATGATCAATTAGGTCATTTTCGTCCTCCCTAGGCTTTTTCTTGTCCAATTAGGGTTTTTAACCAATCTTGTGCATCCAATAAGTTGAGTTGTGTCATTGGATTAACATTTAGGTCATTTTCGTCATCCCTAGGCTTATTCTTGTCCAATTAGGGTTTTTAACCAATCTTGTACATCCAATAGGTGTGTTTGTGTCATTGGATGATCAATTAGGGCATTTTCGTCCTCCATAGGCTTATTCTTGTCCAATAAGGGTTTTTAACCAATCTTCTACATCCAATAAGTTGAGTTGTGTCATTGGATTAACATTTAGGTCATTTTCGTCCTCCCTAGGCTTATTCTTGTCCAATTAGGGTTTTTAACCAATCTTGTGCATCCAATAAGTTCATTTGTGTCATTGGATTTACATTTAGGTCATTTTCGTCCTCCCTAGGCATATTCTTGTCCAATTAGGGTTTTTAACCAATCTTGTGCATCCAATAGGTGTGTTTGTGTCATTGGATGATCAATTAGGTTATTTTCGTCCTCCCTAGGCATATTCTTGTCCAATTAGGGTTTTTAACTAATCTTGTGCATCCAATACGTTCATTTGTGTCATTGGATGATCAATTAGGTCTTTTTCGTCCTCCCTAGGCATATTCTTGTCCAATTAGGGTTTTTAACCAATCTTGTGCATCCAATAGGTGTGTTTGTGTCATTGGATGATCAATTAGGTCATTTTCGTCCTCCCTAGGCTTATTCTTGTCCAATTAGGGTTTTTAACCAATATTGTGCATCCAATAACTTTGATTGTGTCATTGAATTAATATTTAGGTCATTTTCGTCCTCCCTAGGCATATTCTTGTCAAACTAGGGTTTCAAACCAATCTTGTGCATCCAATAGGTGTGTTTGTGTCATTGGATGATCAATTAGGTCATTTTCGTCCTCTCTAGGCTTATTCTTGTCCAATTAGGGTTTTTAACCAATCTTGTGCATCCAATAGGTGTGTTTGTGTCATTGGATGATCAATTAGGTCATTTTTGTCCTCCCTAGGCTTATTCTTGTCCAATTAGGGTTTTTAACCAATCTTGTGCATCCAATAGGTGTGTTTGTGTCATTGGATGATCAATTAGGTCATTTTCGTCCTCCCTAGGCTTATTCTTGTCCAATTAGGGTTTTTAACCAATCTTGTGCATCCAATATGTTTAGTTGTGTCATTGGATTAACATTTAGGTCATTTTCGTCCTCCCTAGGCTTATTCTTGTCCAATTAGGGTTTTTAACCAATCTTGTGCATCCAATAGGTGTGTTTGTGTCATTGGATGATCAATTAGGTCATTTTCTTCCTCCATAGGCTTATTCTTGTCCAATTAGGGTTTTTAACCAATCTTGTGCATCCAATAAGTTGAGTTATGTCATTGGATTAACATTTAGGTCATTTTCGTCCTCCCTAGGCTTATTCTTGTCCTATTAGGGTTTTTAAACAATCTTGTGCATCCAATAAGTTCATTTGTGTCATTGGATTAACATTTAGGTCATTTTCGTCCTCCCTAGGCATATTCTTGTCCAATTAGGGTTTTTAACCAATCTTGTGCATCCAATAGGTGTGTTTGTGTCATTGGATGATCAATTAGGTTATTTTCGTCCTCCCTAGGCTTATTCTTGTCCTATTAGGGTTTTTAACCAATCTTGTGCATCCAATAAGTTCATTTGTGTCATTGGATTAACATTTAGGTCATTTTCGTCCTCCCTAGGCATATTCTTGTCCAATTAGGGTTTTTAACCAATCTTGTGCATCCAATAGGTGTGTTTGTGGCAATAGATGATCAATTAGGTCATTTTCGTCCTCCCTAGGCTTATTCTGGTCCAATTAGGGTTTTTAACCAATCTTGTGCATCCAATAGGTGTGTTTGTGTCATTGGATGATCGATTAGGTTATCTTCGTCCTCCCTAGGCTTATTCTTGCCCAATTAGGGTTTTTAACCAATCTTGTGCATCCAATAAGTTGAGTTGTGTCATTGGATTAACATTTAGGTCATTTTTGTCCTCCCTAGGCTTATTCTTGTCCAATTAGGGTTTTTAACCAATCTTGTGCATCCAATAAGTTCATTTGTGTCATTGAATTAACATTTAGGTCATTTTCGTCCTCCCTAGGCATATTCTTGTCCAATTAGAGTTTAAGACCAATCTTGTGCATCCAATAGGTGTGTTTGTGTCATTGGATGATCAATTAGGTTATTTTCGTCCTCCCTAGGCTTATTCTTGTCCAATTAGGGTTTTTAACTAATCTTGTGCATCCAATAAGTTCATTTGTGTCATTGGATGATCAATTAGGTCATTTTCATCCTCTCTAGGCATATTCTTGTCCAATTAGGGTTTTTAACCAATCTTGTGCATCCAATAGGTGTGTTTGTGTCATTGGATGATCAATTAGGTCATTTTCGTCCTCCCTAGGCTTATTCTTGTCCAATTAGGGTTTTTAACCGATCTTGTGCATCCAATAGGTGTGTTTGTGTCATTGGATGATCAATTAGGTCATTTTCGTCCTCTCTTGGCTTATTCTTGTCCAATTAGGGTTTTTAACCAATCTTGTGCATCCAATAGGTGTGTTTGTGTCATTGGATGATCAATTAGGTCATTTTTGTCGTCCCTAGACTTATTCTTGTCCAATTAGGGTTTTTAACCAATCTTGTGCATCCAATAGGTGTGTTTGTGGCAATGGATGATCAATTAGGTCATTTTCGTCCTCCCTAGGCTTTTTCTTGTCCAATTAGGGTTTTTAACCATTCTTGTGCATGCAAAAAGTTCATTTGTGTCATTGGATTAACATTTAGGTCATTTTCGTCCTCCCTAGGCATATTCTTGTCCAATTAGGGTTTTTAACCAATCTTGTGCATCCAATAGGTGTGTTTGTGTCATTGGATGATCAATTAGGTTATTTTCGTCCTCCCTAGGCATATTCTTGTCCAATTAGGGTTTTTAACTAATCTTGTGCATCCAATAAGTTCATTTGTGTCATTGGATGATCAATTAGGTCATTTTCGTCCTCCCTATGCATATTCTTGTCCAATTAGGGTTTTTAACCAATCTTGTGCATCCAATACGTGTGTTTATGTCATTGGATGATCAATTAGGTCATTTTCGTCCTCCCTAGGCATATTCTTGTCCAATTAGGGTTTTTAACCAATCTTGTGCATCCAATAGGTGTGTTTGTGGCAATGGATGATCAATTAGGTCATTTTCGTCCTCCCTAGGCTTATTCTTGTCCAATTAGGGTTTTTAACCAATCTTGTGCATCCAATAGGCGTGTTTGTGTCATTGGATGATCAATTAGGTTATTTTCGTCTTCCCTAGGCTTATTCTTGTCCAATTAGGGTTTTTTACTAATCTTGTGCATCCAATAAGTTCATTTGTGTCATTGGATGATCAATTAGGTTATTTTCTTCCTCCCTAGGCTTATTCTTGTCCAATTAGGGTTTTTAACCAATCTTGTGCATCCAATAGGTGTGTTTGTGCCAATAGATGATCAATTAGGTCATTTTCGTCCTCCCTAGGCTTATTCTTGTCCAATTAGGGTTTTTAACCAATCTTGTGCATCCAATAGGTGTGTTTGTGTCATTGGATGATCGATTAGGTCATCTTCGTCCTCCCTAGGCTTATTCTTGCCCAATTATGGTTTTTAACCAATCTTGTGCATCCAATAAGTTGAGTTGTGTCATTGGATTAACATTTAGGTCATTTTTGTCCTCCCTAGGCTTATTCTTGTCCAATTAGGGTTTTTAACCAATCTTGTGCATCCAATAAGTTCATTTGTGTCATTGGATTAACATTTAGGTCATTTTCGTCCTCCCTAGGCATATTCTTGTCCAATTAGAGTTTTAGACCAATCTTGTGCATCTAATAGGTGTGTTTGTGTCATTGGATGATCAATTAGGTACTTTACGTCCTCCCTAGGCTTATTCTTGTCCAATTAGGGTTTTAAACCAATCTTGTGCATCCAATAGGTGTGTTTGTGTCATTGGATGATCAATTAGGTTATTTTCGTCTTCCCTAGGCTTATTCTTGTCCAATTAGGGTTTTTTTACTAATCTTGTGCATCCAATAAGTTCATTTGTGCCATTGGATGATCAATTAGGTCATTTTCGTCCTCCCTAGGCTTATTCTTGTCCAATTAGGGTTTTTAACCGATCTTGTGCATCCAATAGGTGTGTTTGTGTCATTGGATGATCAATTAGGTCATTTTCGTCCACTCTAGGCTTATTCTTGTCCAATTAGGGTTTTTAACCAATCTTGTGCATCCAATTGGTGTGTTTGTGTCATTGGATGATCAATTAGGTCATTTTCGTCCTCCCTAGGCTTATTCTTGTCCAATTAGGGTTTTTAACCAATCTTGTGCATCCAATAAGTTGAGTTGTGTCATTGGATTAACATTTAGGTCATTTTCGTCCTCCCTAGGCTTATTCTTGTCCAATTAGGGTTTTTAACCAATCTTGTGCATCCAATAGGTGTGTTTGTGTCATTGGATGATCAATTAGGTCATTTTCGTCCT
>JBBPBR010002189.1:0-13047 GCA_037974775.1 Cicer pinnatifidum | reverse complement strand
AACATTTAGGTCATTTTCGTCCTCCCTAGGCTTATTCTTGTCCAATTAGGGTTTTTAACCAATCTTGTGCATCCAATATGTGTGTTTGTGTCATTGGATGATCAATTAGGTCATTTTCGTCCTCTCTAGGCATATTATTGTCCAATTAGGGTTTTTAACCAATCTTGTGCATCCAATAGGTGTGTTTGTGTCATTGGATGATCAATTAGGTCATTTTCGTCCTCCATAGGCTTATTCTTGTCCAATTAGGGTTTTTTACCAATCTTGTGCATCCAATAAGTTGAGTTGTGTCATTGGATGATCAATTAGGTTATTTTCGTCCTCCCTAGGCTTATTCTTGTCCAATTAGGGTTTTTAACCAATCTTGTGCATCGAATAAGTTCATTTGTGTCATTGGATTAACATTTAGGTCATTTTGGTCCTCCCTAGGCATATTGTTGTCCATTTAGAGTTTTAGACCAATCTTGTGCATCCAATAGGTGTGTTTGTGTCATTGGATGATCAATTAGGTTATTTTCGTCCTCCCTAGGCTTATTCTTGTCCAATTAGTGTTTTTAACTAATCTTGTGCATCCAATAAGTTCATTTGTGTCATTGGATGATCAATTAGGTCATTTTCGTCCTCCCTAGGCTTATTCTTGTCCAATTAGGGTTTTTAACCAATCTTGTGCATCCAATAGGTGTGTTTGTGTCATTGGATGATCAATTATGTCATTTTCGTCCTCCCATGGCTTATTATTGTCCAATTAGGGTTTTTAACCAATCTTGTGCATCCAATAAGTTGAGTTGTGTCATTGGATTAACATTTAGGTCATTTTCGTCCTCCCTAGGCTTATTCTTGTCCAATTAGGGTTTTTAACCAATCTTGTGCATCCAATAGGTGTGTTTGTGTCATTGGATGATCAATTAGGTCATTTTCGTCCTCCCTAGGCTTATTCTTGTCCAATTAGGGTTTTTAACCAATCTTGTGCATCCAATAGGTGTGTTTGTGTCATTGGATTATCAATTAGGTCATTTTCGACCTCCCTATGCATATACTTGTCCAATTAGGGTTTTTAACCAATCTTTTGCATCCAATAGGTGTGTTTGTGTCATTGGATGATCAATTAGGTGATTTTTGTCCTCCCTAGGCATATTCTTGTCCACTTAGGGTTTTTAACCAATCTTGTGCATCCAATAATTGTGTTTGTGTCATTGGATGATCAATTAGGTCACTTTCGTCCTCCCTAGGCTTATTCTTGTCCAATTAGGGTTTTTAACCAATCTTG
Organism: Cicer pinnatifidum; assembly: GCA_037974775.1. Taxonomy (NCBI): domain Eukaryota; kingdom Viridiplantae; phylum Streptophyta; class Magnoliopsida; order Fabales; family Fabaceae; genus Cicer; species Cicer pinnatifidum. The sequence goes on along the minus strand of JBBPBR010002189.1, from coordinate 11,780 downwards.
TGCATCCAATAGGTGTGTTTGTGTCATTGGATGATCAATTAGGTCATTTTCGTCCTCCCTAGGCATATTCTTGTCCAATTAGAGTTTTTAACCAATCTTGAGCATCCAATAGGTGTGTTTGTGTCATTGGATGATCAATTAGGTCATTTTCGTCCTCCCTAGGCTTATTCTTGTCCAATTAGGGTTTTTAACCAATCTTGTGCATCTAATAGGTGTGTTTGTGTCATTGGATGATCAATTAGGTCATTTTCGTCCTCCCTAGGCTTATTCTTGTCCAATTAGGGTTTTTAACCAATCTTGTGCATCCAATAAGTTTGTTTGTGTCATTGAATTAATATTTAGGTCATTTTCGTCCTCCCTAGGCATATTCTTGTTTAATTAGGGTTTTTAACCAATCTTGCGCATCCAATAGGTGTGTTTGTGTCATTGGATGATCAATTAGGTCATTTTCGTCCTCCCTAGGCTTATTCTTGTCCAATTAGGGTTTTTAACCAAACTTGTGCATCTAATAGGTGTGTTTGTGTCATTGGATGATCAATTAGGTCATTTTCGTCCTCCCTAGGCTTATTCTTGTCCAATTAGGGTTTTTAACCAATCTTGTGCATCCAATAAGTTTGTTTGTGTCATTGAATTAATATTTAGGTCATTTTCGTCCTCCCTAGGCATATTCTTGTCCAATTAGGGTTTTTAACCAATCTTGTGCATCCAATAGGTGTGTTTGTGGCAATGGATGATCAATTAGGTCATTTTCGTCCTCCCTAGACTTATTCTTGTCCAATTAGGGTTGTTAACCAATCTTGTGCATCCAATAGGTGTGTTTGTGTCATTGGATGATCAATTAGGTCATTTTCGTCCTCCCTAGGCTTATTCTTGTCCAATTAGGGTTTTTAACCAATCTTGTGCATCGAATAGGTGTGTTTGTGTCATTGGATGATCAATTATGTCATTTTCGTCCTCCCTAGGCTTATTCTTGTCCAATTAGGGTTTTTAACCAATCTTGTGCATCCAATAGGTGTGTTTGTGTCATTGGATGATCAATTAGGTCATTTTCGTCCTCCCTAGGCTTATTCTTGTCCAATTAGGGTTTTTTACCAATCTTGTGCATCCAATAAGTTGAGCTGTGTCATTGGATTAACATTTAGGTCATTTTCGTTCTCCCTAGGCTTATTCTTGTCCAATTAGGGTTTTTAACCAATCTTGTGCATCCAATAGGTGTGTTTGTGTCATTGGATGATCAATTAGGTCATTTTCGTCCTTTCTATGCTTATTCTTGTCCAATTAGGGTTTTTAACCAATCTTGTGCATCCAATAAGTTCATTTGTGTCATTGGATGATCAATTAGGTCATTTTCGTCCTCCCTAGGCATATTCTTGACCAATTAGGGTTTTTAACCAATCTTGTGCATCCAATAGGTGTGTTTGTGTCATTGGATGATCAATTAGGTCATTTTCGTCCTCCCTAGGCTTATTCTTGTCCAATTAGGGTTTTTAACCAATCTTGTGCATCCAATAGGTGTGTTTGTGTCATTGGATGATCAATTAGGTCATTTTCGTCCTCCCTTGACTTATTCTTGTCAAATTAGGGTTTTTAACCAATCTTGTGCATCCAATAACTTTGTCAAATTAGGGTTTTTAACAAATCTTGTGCATCCAATAAGTTCATTTGTGTCATTGGATGATCAATTAGGTCATTTTCGTCCTCCCTAGGCATATTCTTGTCCAACAAGGGTTTTTAACAAATCTTGTGCATCCAATAAGTTCATTTGTGTCATTTGATGATCAATTAGGTCATTTTCGTCTTCTCTAGGCTTATTCTTGACCAATTAGGGTTTTTAACCAATCTTGTGCATCCAATAGGTGTGTTTGTGTCATTGGATGATCAATTAGGTCATTTTCGTCCTCCCTAGGCTTATTCTTGTCCAATTAGGGTTTTTAACCAATCTTGTGCATCCAATAGGTGTGTTTGTGTCATTGGATGATCAATTAGGTCATTTTCGTCCTCCCTTGACTTATTCTTGTCAAATTAGGGTTTTTAACCAATCTTGTGCATCCAATAACTTTGTCAAATTAGGGTTTTTAAAAAATCTTGTGCATCCAATAAGTTCATTTGTGTCATTGGATGATCAATTAGGTCATTTTCGTCCTCCCTAGGCTTATTCTTGTCCAATTAGGGTTTTTAACCAATCTTGTGCATCCAATAGGTGTGTTTGTGTCATTGGATGATCAATTAGGTCATTTTCGTCCTCCCTAGGCTTATTCTTGTCCAATTAGGGTTTTTAACCAATCTTGTGCATCCAATAGGTGTGTTTGTGTCATTGGATGATCAATTAGGTCATTTTTGTCCTCCCTAGGCTTATTTTTGTCCAATTAGTGTTTTTAACCAATCTTGTGCATCCAATAAGTTCATTTGTGTCATTGGATGATCAATTAGGTCATTTTCATCCTCCCTAGGCATATTCATGTCCAACTATGGTTTTTAACCAATCTTGTGCATCCAATAGGTGTGTTTGTGTGATTGGATGATCAATTAGGTCATTTTCGTCCTCCCTAGGCTTATTCTTGTCCAATTAGGGTTTTTAACCAATCTTGTGCATCCAATAGGTGTGTTTGTGTCATTGGATGATCAATTAGGTCATTTTCGTCCTCCCTAGGCTTATTCTTGTCCAATTAGGGTTTTTAACCAATCTTGTGCATCCAATAGGTGTGTTTGTGTCATTGGATGATCAATTAGGTCATTTTTATCCTCCCTAGGCTTATTCTTGTCCAATTAGGATTTTTAACCAATCTTGTGCATCCAATAGGTGTGTTTGTGTCATTGGATGATCAATTAGGTCATTTTCGTCCTCCCTAGGCTTATTCTTGTCTAATTAGGGTTTTTAACCAATCTTGTGCATCCAATAACTTTGTTTTGTGTCATTGAATTAATATTTAGGTCGTTTTCCTCCTCCCTAGGCATATTCTTGTCCAACTTGGGTTTTTAACCAATCTTGTGCATCCAATAGGTGTGTTTGTGTCATTGGATGATCAATTAGGTCATTTTCGTCCTCCCTAGGCTTATTCTTGTCCAATTAGGGTTTTTAACCAATCTTGTGCATCCAATAAGTTCATTTGTGTCATTGGGTGATCAATTAGGTCATTTTCGTCCTCCCTAGGCATATTCTTGTCTAACTAGGGTTTTTAACCAATCTTGTGCATCCAATAGGTGTGTTTGTGTCATTGGATGATCAATTAGGTCATTTTCGTCCTCCCTAGGCTTATTCTTGTCCAATTAGGGTTTTTAACCAATCTTGTGCATCCAATAGGTGTGTTTGTGTCATTGGATGATCAATTAGGTCATTTTCGTCCTCCCTAGGCTTATTCTTGTCCAATTAGGGTTTTTAACCAATCTTGTGCATCAAATAAGTTTGTTTTTGTCATTGAATTATTATTTAGGTCATTTTCGTCCTCCCTAGGCATATTCTTGTCCAATTAGGCTTTTTAACCAATCTTGTGCTTCCAATAGGTGTGTTTGTGTCATTGGATGATCAATTAGGTCATTTTCGTCCTCCCTAGGCTAATTCTTGTCCAATTAGGGTTTTTAACCAATCTTGTGCATCCAATAGGTGTGTTTGTGTCATTGGATGATCAATTAGGTAATTTTCGTCCTCCCTAGGCTTATTCTTGTCCAATTAGGGTTTTTAACCAATCATGTGCATCAAATAAGTTCATTAGTGTCATTGGATGATCAATTAGGTCATTTTCGTCCTCCCTAGGCATGTTCTTGTCCAACTAGGGTTTTTAACCAATCTTGTGCATCCAATAGGTGTGTTTGTGTCATTGGATGATCAATTAGGTCATTTTCGTCCTCCCTAGGCTTATTCTTGTCCAATTAGGGTTTTTAACCAATCTTGTGCATCCAATAAGTTTGTTTGTGTCATTGAATTAACAATTAGGTCATTTTCGTCCTCCCTAGGCATATTCTTGTCCAATTAGGGTTTTTAACCAATCTTGTGCATCCAATAGGTGTGTTTGTGTCATTGGATGATCAATTAGGTCATTTTCGTCCTCCCTAGGCTTATTCTTGTCCAATTAGGGTTTTTAACCAATCTTGTGCATCCAATAAGTTCATTTGTGTCATTGGATTAACATTTAGATCATTTTCGTCCTGCCTAGGCATATTCTTGTCCAATTAGGGTTTTTAACCAATCTTGTGCATCCAATAGGTGTGTTTGTGTCATTGGATGATCAATTAGGTTATTTTCGTCCTCCCTAGGCTTATTCTTGTCCAATTAGGGTTTTTAACCAATCTTGTGCATCCAATAGGTGTGTTTGTGTCATTGGATGACCAATTAGGTCATTTTCGTCCTCCCTAGGCATATTCTTGTCCAATTAGGGTTTTTAACCAATCTTGTGCATCCAATAGGTGTGTTTGTGTCATTGGATGATCAATTAGGTCATTTTCGTCCTCCCTAGGCTTATTCTTGTCCAATTAGGGTTTTTAACCAATCTTGTGCATCCAATAAGTTTGGTTGTTTCATTGGATTAACATTTAGGTCATTTTCGTCCTCCCTAGGCTTATTCTTGTCCAATTAGGGTTTTTAACCAATCTTGTGCATCCAATAAGTTCATTTGTGTCATTGGATTAACATTTAGGTCATTTTCGTCCTACTTAGGCATATTCTTGTCCATTTAGAGTTTTAGACCAATCTTGTGCATCCAATAGGTGTGTTTGTGTCATTGGATGATCAATTAGGTTATTTTCGTCCTCCCTAGGCTTATTCTTGTCCAATTAGTGTTTTTAACTAATCTTGTGCATCCAATAAGTTCATTTGTGTCATTGGATGATCATTTAGGTCATTTACGTCCTCCCTAGGCTTATTCTTGTCCAATTAGGGTTTTTAACCAATCTTGTGCATCCAATAGGTGTGTTTGTGTCATTGGATGATCAATTAGGTCATTTTCGTCCTCCATAGGCTTATTCTTGCCCAATTAGGGTTTTTAACCAATCTTGTGCATCCAATAAGTTCATTTGTGTTATTGGATTAACATTTAGGTCATTTTCGTCCTCCCTAGGCATATTCTTGTCCAATTAGGGTTTTTAACTAATCTTGTGCATCCAATAGGTGTGTTTGTGTCATTGGATGATCAATTAGGTTATTTTCGTCCTCCCTAGGCTTATTCTTGTCCAATTAGGGTTTTTAACCAATCTTATGCATCCAATAGGTGTGTTTGTGTCATTGGATGACCAATTAGGTCATTTTCGTCCACCATAGGCTTATTCTTGTCCAATTAGGGTTTTTAACCAATCTTGTGCATCCAATAAGTAGAGTTGTGTCATTGGATTGACATTTAGGTCATTTTCGTCCTCCCTAGGCTTATTCTTGTCCAATTAGGGTTTTTAACCAATCTTGTGCATCCAATAAGTTCATTTGTGTTATTGGATTAACATTTAGGTCATTTTCGTCCTCCCTAGGCATATTCTTGTCCAATTAGGGTTTTTAACTAATCTTGTGCATCCAATAGGTGTGTTTGTGTCATTGGATGATAAATTAGGTTATTTTCGTCCTCCCTAGGCTTATTCTTGTCCAATTAGGGTTTTTAACCAATCTTATGCAACCAATAGGTGTGTTTGTGTCATTGGATGACCAATTAGGTCATTTACGTCCTCCCTAGGCATATTCTTGTCCAATTAGGGTTTTTAACCAATCTTGTGCATCCAATAGGTGTGTTTGTGGCAATGGATGATCAATTAGGTCATTTTCGTCCTCCCTAGGATTATTCTAGTCCAATTAGGGTTTTTAACCAATCTTGTGCATCCAATAGGTGTGTTTGTGTCATTGGATGATCAATTAGGTCATTTTTCGTCCTCCCTAGGCTTATTCTTGTCCAATTAGGGTTTTTAACCAATCTTGTGCATCCAATAGGTGTGTTTGTGTCATTGGATGATCAATTTGGTCATTTTCGTCCTCCCTAGGCTTATTCTTGTCCAATTAGGGTTTTTAACCAATCTTGTGCATCCGATAAGTTTGTTTGTGTCATTGAATTAATATTTAGGTCATTTTCGTCCTCCCTAGGCATATTCTTGTCCAATTAGGGTTTTTAACCAATCTTGTGCATCCAATAGGTGTGTTTGTGTCATTGGATGATCAATTAGGTCATTTTCGTCCTCCCTAGGCATATTCTTGTCCAAGTTGGGTTTTTAAGAAATCTTGTGCATCCAATAGGTGTGTTTGTGTCGTTGGATGATCAATTAGGTCATTTTCGTCCTCCCTAGGCTTATTCTTGTCCAATTAGGGTTTTTAACCAATCTTGTGCATCCAATAGGTGTGTTTGTGTCATTGGATGATCAATTAGGTCATTTTCGTCCTCCCTAGGCTTATTCTTGTCCAATTAGGGTTTTTAACCAATCTTGTGCATCCAATAGGTGTGTTTGTGTCATTGGATGATCAATTAGGTCATTTTCGTCCTCCCTAGGCTTATTCTTGTCCAATTAGGGTTTTTAACCAATCTTGTGCATCCAATAAGTTGAGTTTTGTCATTGGATTAACATTTAAGTCATTTTCGTCCTCCCTAGGCTTATTCTTGTCCACTTAGGGTTTTTAACCAATCTTGTGCATCCAATAGGTGTGTTTGTGTCATTGGATGATCAATTAGGTCATTTTCGTCCTCCCTAGGCTTATTCTTGTCCAATTAGGGTTTTTAACCAATCTTGTGCATCCAATAACTTTGTTTGTGTCATTGAATTAATTTTTAGGTCATTTTCCTCCTCCCTAGGCATATTCTTGTCCAATTAGGGTTTTTAACCAATCTTGTGCATCCAATAGGTGTGTTTGTGTCATTGGATGATCAATTAGGTCATTTTCGTCCTCCCTAGGCTTATTCTTGTCCAATTAGGGTTTTTAACCAATCTTGTGCATCCAATAAGTTCATTTCTGTCATTGGATTAACATTTAGGTCATTTTCGTCCTTCCTAGTCATATTCTTGTCCAATTAGGGTTTTTAACCAATCTTGTGCTTCCAATAGGTGTGTTTGTGACATTGGATGATCAATTAGGTCATTTTCGTCCTCCCTAAGCTTATTCTAGTCCAATTAGGGTTTTTAACCAATGTTGTGCATCCAATAGGTGTGTTTGTGTCATTGGATTAACATTTAGGTCATTTTCGTCCTCCCTAGGCTTGTTCTTGTCCAATTAGGGTTTTTAACCAATCTTGTGCATCCAATAGGTGTGTTTGTGTCATTGGATGATCAATTAGGTCATTTTCGTCCTCCCTAGGCTTATTCTTGTCCAATTAGGGTTTTTAACCAATCTTGTGCATCCAATAAGTTTGTTTGTGTCATTGGATTAACATTTAGGTCATTTTCATCCTCCCTAGGCATATTCTTGTCCAATTAGGGTTTTTAACCAATCTTGTGCATCCAATAGGTGTGTTTGTGTCATTGGATGATCAATTAGGTCATTTTCGTCCTCCCTAGGCTTATTCTTGTCCAATTAGGGTTTTTAACCAATCTTGTGCATCCAATAAGTTCATTAGTGTCATTGGATAATCAATTAGTTCATTTTCGTCCTCCCTAGGCATATTATTGTCCAATTAGGGTTTTTAACCAATCTTGTGCATCCAATAAGTTTGTTTGTGTCATTGAATTAATATTTACGTCATTTTCGTCCTCCCTAGGCATATTATTGTCCAATTAGGGTTTTTAACCAATCTTGTGCATCCAATAAGTTCATTTGTGTTATTGGATTAACATTTAGGTCATATTCGTCCTCCGTAGGCATATTCTTGTCCAATTAGGGTTTTTAACCAATCTTGTGCATCCAATAGGTGTGTTTGTGTCATTGGATGATCAATTAGGTCATTTTCGTCCTCCCTAGGCTTATTCTTGTCCAATTAGGGTTTTTAACCAATCTTGTGCATCCAATAAGTTCATTAGTGTCATTGGATGATGAATTAGGTCATTTTCATCCTCCCTAGGCATGTTCTTGTCCAATTAGGGTTTTTAACCAATCTTGTGCATCCAATAGGTGTGTTTGTGTCATTGGATGATCAATTAGGTCATTTTCGTCCTCCCTAGGCTTATTCTTGTCCAATTAGGGTTTTTAACCAATCTTGTGCATCCAATAAGTTCACTTGTGTCATTGGATTAACATTTAGGTCATATCTGTCCTCCCTAGGCATATTCTTGTCCAATTAGGGTTTTTAACCAATCTTGTGCATCCAATAGGTGTGTTTGTGTCATTGGATGATCGATTAGGTCATTTTCGTTCTCCCTAGGCTTATTCTTGTCCAATTAGGGTTTTTAACCAATCTTGTGCATCCAATAAGTTCATTTGTGTCATTGGATTAACATTTAGGTCATTTTCGTCCTCCCTAGGCATATTCTTGTCCAATTAGGGTTTTTAACCAATCTTGTGCATCCAATAGGTGTGTTTGTGTCATTGGATGATCAATTAGGTCATTTTCGTCCTCCCTAGGCTTATTCTTGTCCAATTAGGGTTTTTAACCAATCTTGTGCATCCAATAACTTCATTTGTGTCATTGGATTAACATTTAGGTCATATCCGTCCTCGCTAGGCATATTCTTGCCCAATTAGGGTTTTTAACCAATCTTGTGCTTCCAATAGGTGTGTTTGTGTCATTGGATGATCAATTAGGTCATTTTCGTCCTCCCTAGGCTTATTCTTGTCCAATTAGGGTTTTTAACAAATCTTGTGCATCCAATAAGTTTGTTTGTGTCATTGAATTAATATTTAGGTCATTTTCGTCCTCCCTAGGCATATTCTTGTCCAATTAGGGTTTTTAACCAATCTTGTGCATCCAATAGGTGTGTTTGTGTCATTGGATGATCAATTAGGTCATTTTCGTCCTCCCTAGGCTTATTCTTGTCCAATTAGGGTTTTTAACCAATCTTGTGCATCCAATAAGTTGAGTTGTGTCATTGGATTAACATTTAGGTCATTTTCGTTCTCCCTAGGATTATTCTTGTCCAATTTGGGTTTTTAACAAATCTTGTGCATCCAATAAGTTCATTTGAGTTATTGGATTAACATTTAGGTCATATTCGTCCTCCCTAGGCATATTCTTGTCAAATTAGGGTTTTTAACCAATCTTGTGCATCCAATAGGTGTGTTTGTGTCATTGGATGATCAATTAGGTCATTTTCGTCCTCCCTAGGCATATTCTTGTCAAGTTAGGGTTTTTAACCAATCTTGTGCATCCAATAGGTGTGTTTGTGTCATTGGATGATCAATTAGGTCATTTTCGTCCTCCCTAGGCATATTCTTGTCCAATTAGGGTTTTTAACCAATCTTGTGCATCCAATAGGTGTGTTTGTGTCATTGGATGATCAATTAGGTCATTTTCGTCCTCCCTAGGCTTATTCTTGTCCAATTAGGGTTTTTAACCAATCTTGTACATCTAATAAGTTCATTTGTGTCATTGGATTAACATTTAGGTCATTTTCGTCCTCCTTAGGCATATTCTTGTCCAATTAGGGTTTTTAACCCATCTTGTGCATCCAATAGGTGTATTTGTGTCATTGGATGATCAATTAGGTCATTTTCGTCCTCCCTAGGCATTTTTTGGTCCAATTAGGGTTTTTAACCAATCTTGTGCATCCAATAGGTGTGTTTGTGTCATTGGATGATCAATTAGGTCATTTTCGTCCTCCCTAGGCATATTCTTGTCCAATTAGGGTTTTTAACCAATCTTGTGCATCCAATAGGTGTGTTTGTGTCATTGGATGATCAATTAGGTCATTTTCGTCCTCCCTAGGCTTATTCTTGTCCAATTAGGGTTTTTAACCAATCTTGTGCATCCAATAAGTTCATTTGTGTCATTGGATTAACATTTAGATCATTTTCGTCCTGCCTAGGCATATTCTTGTCCAATTAGGGTTTTTAACCAATCTTGTGCATCCAATAGGTGTGTTTGTGTCATTGGATGATCAATTAGGTTATTTTCGTCCTCCCTAGGCTTATTCTTGTCCAATTAGGGTTTTTAACCAATCTTGTGCATCCAATAGGTGTGTTTGTGTCATTGGATGACCAATTAGGTCATTTTCGTCCTCCCTAGGCATATTCTTGTCCAATTAGGGTTTTTAACCAATCTTGTGCATCCAATAGGTGTGTTTGTGTCATTGGATGATCAATTAGGTCATTTTCGTCCTCCCTAGGCTTATTCTTGTCCAATTAGGGTTTTTAACCAATCTTGTGCATCCAATAAGTTCATTTATGTCATTGGATTAACATTTAGGTCATTTTCGTCTTCCCTAGGCATATTCTTGTCCAATTAGGGTTTTTAACCAATCTTGTGCATCCAATAGGTGTGTTTGTGTCATTGGATGATCAATTAGGTCATTTTCGTCCTCCCTAGGCTTATTCTTGTCCAATTAAGGTTTTTAATCAATCTTGTGCATCCAATAACTTGAGTTGTGTCATTGGATTAACATTTAGGTCATTTTCGTCTTCCCTAGGCATATTCTTGTCCAATTAGGGTTTTTAACCAATCTTGTGCATCCAATAGGTGTGTTTGTGTCATTGGATGATCAATTAGGTCATTTTCGTCCTCCCTAGGCTTATTCTTGTCCAATTAGGGTTTTTAACCAATCTTGTGCATCCGATAAGTTTGTTTGTGTCATTGAATTAATATTTAGGTCATTTTCGTCCTCCCTAGGCATATTCTTGTCCAATTAGGGTTTTTAACCAATCTTGTGCATCCAATAGGTGTGTTTGTGTCATTGGATGATCAATTAGGTCATTTTTGTCCTCCGTAGGCATATTCTTGTCTAATTAGGGTTTTTAACCAATCTTGTGCATCCAATAGGTGTGTTTGTGTCATTGGATGATCAATTAGGTCATTTTCGTCCTCCCTAGGCTTATTCTTGTCCAATTAGGGGTTTTAACCAATCTTGTGCATCCAATAAGTTGTGTTGTGTCATTGGATTAACATTTAGGTCATATTCGTCCTCCCTAGGCTTATTCTTGTCCAATTAGGGTTTTTAACCAATCTTGTGCATCCAATAGGTGTGTTTGTGTCATTGGATGATCAATTAGGTCATTTTCGTCCATCATAGGCTTATTCTTGTCCAATTAGGGTTTTTAACCAATCTTGTGCATCCAATAAGTAGAGTTGTGTCATTGGATTGACATTTAGGTCATTTTCGTCCTCCCTAGGCTTATTCTTGTCCAATTAGGGTTTTTAACCAATCTTGTGCATCCAATAAGTTCATTTGTGTTATTGGATTAACATTTAGGTCATTTTCGTCCTCCCTAGGAATATTCTTGTCCAATTAGGGTTTTTAACCAATCTTATGCATCCAATAGGTGTGTTTGTGTCATTGGATGACCAATTAGGTCATTTTCGTCCTCCCTAGGCTTATTCTTGTCCAATTAGGGTTTTTAACCAATCTTATGCATCCAATAGGTGTGTTTGTGGCAATGGATGATCAATTAGGTCATTTTCGTCCTCCCTAGGATTATTCTAGTCCAATTAGGGTTTTTAACCTATCTTGTGCATCCAATAGGTGTGTTTGTGTCATTGGATGATCAATTAGGTCATTTTTCGTCCTCCCTAGGCTTATTCTTGTCCAATTAGGGTTTTTAACCAATCTTGTGCATCCAATAGGTGTGTTTGTGTCATTGGATGATCAATTAGGTCATTTTCGTCCTCCCTAGGCTTATTCTTGTCCAATTAGGGTTTTTAACCAATCTTGTGCATCCGATAAGTTTGTTTGTGTCATTGAATTAATATTTAGGTCATTTTCGTCCTCCCTAGGCATATTCTTGTCCAATTAGGGTTTTT
>JBBPBR010002188.1:0-11068 GCA_037974775.1 Cicer pinnatifidum | reverse complement strand
AATAAGCCTAGGGAGGAAGAAAATGACCTAATTGATCATCCAATGACACAAACACACCTATTGGATGCACAAGATTGGTTAAAAACCCTAATTGGACAAGAATAAGCCTAGGGAGGACGAAAATGACCTAATTGATCATCCAATGACACAAACACACCTATTGGATGCACAAGATTGGTTAAAAACCCTAATTGGACAAGAATAAGCCTAGGGAGGACGAAAATGACCTAATTGATCATCCAATGACACAAACACACCTATTGGATGCACAAGATTAATTAAAAACCCTAGTTGGACAAGAACAAGCCTAGGGAGGAAGAAAATGACCTAATTGATCATCCAATCACACCAATGAACTTATTGGATGCACAAGATTGGTTAAAAACCCTAATTGGACAAGAATAAGCCTAGGGAGGACGAAAATGACCTAATTGATCATCCAATGACACAAACACACCTATTGGATGCACAAGATTGGTTAAAAACCCTAATTGGACAAGAATATGCCTAGGGAGGACGAATATGACCTAAATGTTAATCCAATAACGCAAATGAACTTATTGGATGCACAAGATTGGTTAAAAACCCTAATTGGACAAGAATAAGCCTAGGGAGAACGAAAATGACCTAAATGTTAATTCAATGACACAACTCAACTTATTGGATGCACAAGATGGGTTAAAAACCCTAATTGGACAAGAATAAGCCTAGGGAGGACGAAAATAACCTGATTGATCATCCAATGACACAAACACACCTATTGGATGCACAAGATTGGTTAAAAACCCTAATTGGACAAGAATAAGCCTAGGGAGGACGAAAATGACCTAAATACTAATCCAATGACACAACTCAACTTATTGGAAGCACAAGATTGGTTAAAAACCCCAATTGGACAAGAATAAGCCTAGGGAGAACGAAAATGATCTAAATGTTAATCCAATGACACAACTCAACTTATTGGATGCACAAGATTGGTTAAAAACCCTAATTGGACAAGAATAAGCCTAGGGAGGACGAAAATGACCTAATTGATCATCCAATGACACAAATACACCTACTGGAGGCACAAGATTGGTTAAAAACCCTAATTGGATAAGAATAAGCCTAGGGAGGACGAAAATGACCTAACTGATCATCCAATGACACAAACACACCTATTGGATGCACAAGATTGGTTAAAAACCCTAATTGGACAAGAATAAGCCTAGGGAGGACGAAAATGACCTAATTGATCATCCAATGACACAAACACACCTATTGGAGGCACAAGATTGGTTAAAAACCCTAATTGGATAAGAATAAGCCTAGGGAGGACGAAAATGACCTAATTGATCATCCATTGCAACAAACACACCTATTGGATGCACAAGATTGGTTAAAAACCCTAATTCGACAAGAATATGCCTAGGGAGGACGAAAATGACCTAAATTGATCATCCAATGACACAAACACACCTATTGGATGCACAAGATTGGTTAAAAACCCTAATTGGACAAGAATATACCTAGGGAGGACGAAAATGACCTAAATGTTAATCCAATGACACAACTCAACTTATTGGATGCACAAGATTGGTTAAAAACCCTAATTGGACAAGAATAAGCCTAGGGAGGACGAAAATGACCTAATTGATCATCCAATGACACAAACACACCTATTGGAGGCACAAAAGTGGTTAAAAACCCTAGTTGGACATGAACATGCCTAGTGAGGACGAAAATGACCTAATTGATCATCCAATGACACTAATGAACTTATTGGATGCACAAGATTGGTTAAAAACCCTAATTGGACAAGAATAAGCCTAGGGAGGACGAAAATGACCTAATTGATCATCCAATGACACAAACACACCTATTGGATGCACAAGATTGGTTAAAAACCCTAATTGGACAAGAATAAGCCTAGGGAGGACGAAAATGACCTAATTGATCATCCAATGACACAAACACACCAATTGGATGCACAAGATTGGTTAAAAACCCTAGTTGGACAAGAACATGCCTAGGGAGGACGAAAATGACCAAAATATTAATTCAATGACACAAACAAAGTTATTGGATGCACAAGATTGGTTAAAAACCCTAATTGGACAAGAATAAGCCTAGGGAGGACGAAAATGACCTAATTGATCATCCAATGACACAAACACACCTATTGGATGCACAAGATTGGTTAAAAACCCTAATTGGACAAGAATAAGCCTAGGGAGGACGAAAATGACCTAATTGATCATCCAATGACACAAACACACCTATTGGATGCACAAGATTGGTTAAAAACCCTAATTGGACAAGAATAAGCCTAGGGAGGACGAAAATGACCTAATTGATCATCCAATGACACAAACACATCTATTGGAAGCACAAGATTGGTTAGAAACCCTAGTTGGACAAGAATATGCCTAGGGAGGACGAAAATGACCTAATTGATCATCCAATGACACAAATGAACTTATTGGATGCACAAGATTGCTTAAAAACCCTAATTGGACAAAAATAAGCATAGAAAGGACGAAAATGACCTAATTGATCATCCAATGACACAAACACACCTATTGGATGCACAAGATTGGTTAAAAACCCTAATTGGACAAGAATAAGCCTAGGGAGGACGAAAATGACCTAATTGATCATCCAATGACACAAACACACCTATTGGATGCACAAGATTGGTTAAAAACCCTAATTGGACAAGAATAAGCCTAGGGAGGACGAAAATGACCTAATTGATCATCCAATGACACAAACACACCTATTGGATGCACAAGATTGGTTAAAAACCCTAATTGGACAAGAATATGCCAAGGGAGGACGAAAATGACCTAAATATTAATTCAATGACATAAAGAAACTTTTTGGATGCACAAGATTGGTTAAAAACCCTAATTGGACCAGAATAAGCCTAGGGAGGACGAAAATGACCTAATTGATCATCCAATGACATAAACAAAGTTATTGGATGCACAAGATTGGTTAAAAACCCTAATTGGACAAGAATAAGCCTAGGGAGGAAGAAAATGACCTAATTGATCATCCAATGACACAAACACACCTATTGGATGCACAAGATTGGTTAAAAACCCTAATTGGACAAGAATAAGCCTAGGGAGGACGAAAATGACCTAATTGATCATCCAATGACACAAACACACCTATTGGATGCACAAGATTGGTTAAAAACCCTAATTGGACAAGAATATGCCTAGGGAGGATGAAAATGACCTAATTGATCATCCAATGACACAAACACACCAATTGGATGCACAAGATTCGTTAAAAACCCTAATTGGACAAGAATATGCATAGGGAGGTCGAAAATGACCTAATTGATCATCCAATGACACAAACACACCTATTGGATGCACAAGATTGGTTAAAAACCCTAATTGGACAAGAATATGCCTAGGGAGGACGAAAATGACCTAATTGATCATCCAATGACACAAACACACCTATTGGATGCACAAGATTGGTTAAAAACCCTAATTGGACAAGAATATGCCTAGGGAGGACAAAAATGACCTAAATATTAATTCAATGACACAAATAAACTTATCGGATGCACAAGATTGGTTAAAAACCCTAATTGGACAAGAATAAGCCTAGGGAGGACGAAAATGACCTAATTGATCATCCAATGACACAAACACACCTATTGGATGCACAAGATTGGTTAAAAACCCTAATTGGACAAGAATATGCCTAGGGAGGACGAAAATGACCTAAATATTAATTCAATGAAACAAACAAACTTATTGGATGCACAAGATTGGTTAAAAACCCTAATTGGACAAGAAAAAGCCTAGGGAGGACGAAAATGACCTAATTGATCATCAAATGACACAAACACACCTATTGGATGAACAAGATTTGTTAAAAACCCTAATTGGACAAAAATATGCCTAGCGAGGACGAAAATGACCTAAATATTAATTCAATGACACAAACAAAGTTATTGGATGCACAAGATTGGTTAAAAACCCTAATTGGACAAGAATAAGCCTAGGGAGGACGAAAATGACCTAATTGATCATCCAATGACACAAACACACCTATTGGATGCACAAGATTGGTTAAAAACCCTAATTGGACAAGAATAAGCCTAGGGAGGACGAAAATGACCTAATTGATCATCCAATGACACAAACACACCTATTGGATACACAAGATTGGTTAAAAACCCTAATTGGACAAGAATAATTCTAGGGGGGACGAAAATGACCTAAATGTTAATCCAATGAAACAACTCAACTTATTGGATGCACAAGATTGGTTAAAAACCCTAATTGGACAAGAATAAGCCTAGGGAGGACGAAAACGACCTAATTGATCATCCAATGACACAAACACACCTATTGGATGCACAAGATTGGTTAAAAACCCTAATTGGACAAGAATAAGCCTAGGGACGACGAAAATGTCCTAAATGTTAATCCGATGACATAACTCAACTTATTGGATGCACAAGATTGGTTAAAAACCCTAATTGGACAAGAATAAGCCTAGGGAGGACGAAAATGACCTAATTGATCATCCAATGACACAAACACACCTATTGGATGCACAAGATTGGTTAAAAACCCTAATTGGACAAGAATAAGCTTAGGGAGTACGAAAATGACCTAAATATTAATCCAATGACACAAATTAACTTATTGGATGCACAAGATTGGTTAAAAACCCTAATTGGACAAGAATATGCCTAGGGAAGACGAAAATGACCTAATTGATCATCCAATGACACAAACACACCTATTGGATGCACAAGATTGGTTAAAAAAACCCTAATTGGACAAGAATATGCCTAGGGAGGACGAAAATGACCTAAATATTAATTCAATGACACAAACAAACTTATTGGATGCACAAGATTGGTTAAAAACCCTAATTGGACAAGAATAAGCCTAGGGAGGAAGAAACTGACCTAATCGATTATCCAATGACACAAAGACACCTATTGGAAGCACAAGATTGGTTAAAAACCCTAATTGGACAAGAATATGCCTAGGGAGGACGAAAATGACCTAAATGTTAATCCAATGACACAAATGAACTTATTGGATGCACAAGATTGGTTAAAAACCCTAATTGGACAAGAATAAGCCTAGGGAGGACGAAAAATGACCTAATTGATCATCCAATGCCACAAACACACCTATTGGATAAACAAGATTGGTTAAAAACCCTAATTGGACAAGAATATGCCTAGGGAGGACGAAAATGACCTAAATATTAATTCAATGACACAAACAAACTTATTGGATGCACAAGATTGGTTAAAAACCCTAATTGGACAAGAATAAGCCTAGGGAGGACGAAAATGACCTAATTGATCATCCAATGACACAAACACACCTATTGGATGCACAAGATTGGTTAAAAACCCTAATTGGACAAGAATAAGCCTAGGGAGGACCAAAATGACCTAATTGATCATCCAATGACACTAACACACCTATTGGAAGCACAAGATTGGTTAAAAAACCTAATTGGACAAGAATATGCCTAGGGAGGACGAAAAGGACCTAAATATTAATTCAATGACACAAACAAACTTATTGGATGCACAAGATTGGTTAAAAACCCTAATTGGACAAGAATAAGCCTAGGGAGGACGAAAATGACCTAATTGATCATCCAATGACACAAACACACCTATTGGATGCACAAGATTGGTTAAAAACCCTAATTGGACAAGAATAAGCCCTGGGAGGACCAAAATGACCTACTTGATCATCCAATGACACAAACACACCTATTGGAAGCACAAGATTGGTTAAAAACCCTAATTGGACAAGAATATGCCTAGGGAGGACAAAAATGACCTAATTGATCATCCAATGACACAAACACACCTATTGGATGCACAAGATTGGTTAAAAACCCTAATTGGACAAGAATATGCCTAGGGAGGACGAAAATGACCTAATTGATAATCCAATGACACAAACACACCTATTGGATGCACAAGATTGGTTAAAAACCCTAATTGGACAACAATAAGCCTAGGGAGGACGAAAATGACCTAATTGATTATCCAATGACACAAACACACCTATTGGATGCACAAGATTGGTTAAAAACCCTAATTGGACAAGAATATGCCTAGGGAGGACGAAAATGACCTAAATATTAATTCAATGACACAAACAAAGTTATTGGATGCACAAGATTGGTTAAAAACCCTAATTGGACAAGAATAAGCCTAGGGAGGACGAAAATGACCTAATTGATCATCCAATGACACAAACACACCTATTGGATGCACAAGATTGGTTAAAAACCCTAATTGGACAAGAATATGCCTAATGAGGACGAAAATGACCTAAATATTAATTCAACGACACAAACAAAGTTATTGGATGCACAAGATTGGTTAAAAACCCTAATTGGACAAGAATAAGCCTAGGGAGGACGAAAATGACCTAATTGATCATCCAATGACACAAACACACCTATTGGATGCACAAGATTGGTTAAAAACCCTAATTGGACAAGAATAATAAGCCTAGGGAGGACGAAAATGACCTTATTGATCATCCATTGACACAAACACACCTATTGGATGCACAAGATTGGTTAAAAACCCTAATTGGACAAGAATAAGCCTAGGGAGGACGAAAATGACCTAATTGATCATCCAATGACACAAACACACCTATTGGATGCACAAGATTGGTTAAAAACCCTAATTGGACAAGAATATGCATAGGGAGGACGAAAATGACCTAAATATTAATTTAATGACACAAACAAAGTTATTGGATGCACAAGATTGGTTAAAAACTTTAATTGGACAAGAATAAGCCTAGGGAGGACGTAAATAACCTAATTGATCATCCATTGACACAAACACACCTATTGGATGCATAAGATTTGTTAAAAATCCTAATTGGACAAGAATATGTCTGGGGAGGACGAAAATGACATAAATATTAATTCAAAGACACAAATAAACTTATTGGATCCACAAGATTGGTTAAAAACCCTAATAGGACAAGAATATGCCTAGGGAGGACGAAAATGACCTAATTGATCATCCAATGACACAAACACACCTATTGGATGCACAAGATTGGTTAAAAACCCTAATTGGACAAGAATATGCCTTGGGAGGACGAAAATGACCTAATTGATCATCCAATGACACAAACACACCTATTGGATGCACAAGATTGGTTAAAAACCCTAATTGGACAAGAATATGCCTAGGGAGGACGAAAATGACCTAATTGATCATCCAATGACACAAACACACCTATTGGATGCACAAGATTGGTTAAAAACCCTAATTGGACAAGAATATGCCTATGGAGGATGAAAATGACCTAAATGTTAATCCAATGACACAAATGAACTTATTGGATGCACAAGATTGGTTAAAAACCTTAATTGAACAAGAATAAGCCTAGGGAGGATCAAAGTGACCTAATTGATCATCCAATGAGATAAACACACCTATTGGATGCACAAGATAGGTTAAAAACCCTAGTTGGACAAGAATAAGCCTAGGGAGGACGAAAATGACCTAAATATTAATTCAATGACACAAACAAAGTTATTGGATGCACAAGATTGGTTAAAAACCCTAATTGGACAAGAATAAGCCTAGGGAGGACGAAAATGACCTAATTGATCATCCAATGACACAAACACACCTATTGGATGCACAAGATTGGTTAAAAACCCTAATTGGACAAGAATATGCCTAGGGAGGACGAAAATGACCTAAATATTAATTCAATGACACAAACAAAGTTATTGGATGCACAAGATTGGTTAAAAACCCTAATTTGACAAGAATAAGTCAAGGGAGTACGAAAATGACCTAATCGATCATCCAATGACACAAACACACCTATTGGATGCACAAGATTGGTTAAAAACCCTAATTGGACAAGAATAAGCCTAGGGAGGACGAAAATGACCTAATTGATCATCCAATGACACAAACACACCTATTGGATGCACAAGATTGGTTAAAAACCCTAATTGGAAAAGAATAAGCCTAGGGAGGACGAAAATGACCTAATTGATCATCCAATGACACAAATGAACTTATTGGATGCACAAGATTTGTTAAAAACCCTAATTGGACAAGAATAAGCCTAGGGAGGACGAAAATGACCTAATTGATCGTCCAATGACACAAACACACCTATTGGAAGCACAAGATTGGTTAAAAACCCTAGTTGGACAAGAATATGCCTAGGGAGGACGAAAATGACCTAATTGATCATCCAATGACACAAATGAACTTATTGGATGCACAAGATTGGTTAAAAACCCTAATTGGACAAGAATAAGCATAGAAAGGATGAAAATGACCTAATTGATCATCCAATGACACAAACACACCTATTGGATGCACAAGATTGGTTAAACACCCTAATTGGATAAGAATATGCCTAGGGAGGACGAAAATGACCTAATTGATCATCCAATGACACAAACACACCTATTGGATGCACAAGATTGGTTAAAACCCTAATTGGACAAGAATATGCCTAGGGAGGACGAAAATTACCGAAATATTAATTCAATGACACAAACAAAGTTATTGGATGCACAAGATTGGTTAAAAACCCTAATTGGACAAGAATAAGCCTAGGGAGGACGAAAATGACCTAATTGATCATCCAATGACACAAACACACCTATTGGATGCACAAGATTGGTTAAAAACCCTAATTGGACAAGAATAAGCCTAGGGAGGACGAAAATGACCTAATTGATCATCCAATGACACAAACACACCTATTGGATGCACAAGATTGGTTAAAAACCCTAATTGGACAAGAATATGCCTAGGGAGGATGAAAATGACCTAAATATTAATTCGATGACACAAACAAAGTTATTGGATGCACAAGATTGGTTAAAAACCCTAATTGGACAAGAATAAGCCTAGGGAGGACGAAAATGACCTAATTGATCATCCAATGACACAAACACACCTATTGGATGCACAAGATTGGTTAAAAACCCTAATTGGACAAGAACAAGCCTAGGGAGGACGAAAATGACCTAAATGTTAATCCAATGACACAAACACACCTATTGGATGCACAACATTGGTTAAAAACCCTAATTGGACTAGAATAAGCTTAGGGAGGACGAAAATGACCTAATTGATCATCCAATGTCACAAACACACCTATTGGAAGCACAAGATTGGTTAAAAACCCTAATTGGACAAGAATATGACTAGGAAGGACGAAAATGACCTAAATGTTAATCCAATGACAGAAATGAACTTATTGGATGCACAAGATTGGTTAAAAACCCTAATTGGACAAGAATAAGCCTAGGGAGGACGAAAATGACCTAATTGATCATCCAATGACACAAACACACCTATTGGATGCACAAGATTGGTTAAAAACCCTAATTGGACAAGAATATGCCTAGGGAGGAGGAAAATGACCTAAAAATTAATTCAATGACACAAACAAAGTTATTGGATGCACAAGATTGGTTAAAAACCCTAATTGGACAAGAATAAGCCTAGGGAGGACGAAAATGACCTAATTGATCATCCAATGACACAAACACACCTATTGGATGCACAAGATTGGTTAAAAACCCTAATTGGACAACAATAAGCCTAGGGAGGACGAAAATGACCTAATTGATCATCCATTGCCACAACCACACCTATTGGATGCACAAGATTGGTTAAAAACCCTAATTGGACAAGAATATGCCTAGGGAGGACGAAAATGACCGAATTGATCATCCAATGACACAAACACACCTATTGGATGCACAAGATTGGTTAAAAACCCTAATTGGACAAGAATAAGCCTAGGGAGGACGAAAATGACCTAAATGTTAATCCAATGACACAAATGAACTTATCGGATGCACAAGATTGGTTATAAACCCTAATTGGACAAGAATAAGCCTAGGGAGGACGAAAATGACCTAATTGATCATCCAATGACACAAACACACCTATTGGATGCACAAGATTGGTTAAAAACCCTAATTGGAAGAGAATATGCCTAGGGAGGACGAAAATGACCTAAATATTAATTCAATGACGCAAACAAACTTATCGGATGCACAAGATTGGTTAAAAACCCTAATTGGACAAGAATAAGCCTAAGGAGGACGAAAATGACCTAACTGATCATCCAATGACACAAACACACCTATTGGATGCACAAGATTGGTTAAAAACCCTAATTGGACAAGAATATGCCTAGGGAGGATGAAAATGACCTAAATATTAATTCAATGACACAAACAAACTTATCGGATGCACAAGATTGGTTAAAAACCCTAATTGGACAAGAATAAGCCTAGGGAGGACGAAAATGACCTAATTGATCATCCAATGACACAAACACACCTATTAGATGCACAAGATTGGTTAAAAACCCTAATTGGACAAGAATAAGCCTAGGGAGGACGAAAATGACCAAATTGATCATCCAACGACACAAACACACCTATTGGATGCACAAGATTGGTTAAAAACCCTAATTGGACAAGAATAAGCCAAGGGAGGACGAAAATGACCTAAATGTTAATCCAATGACACAACTCAACTTTTTGGATGCACAAGATTGGTTAAAAACCCTAATTGAATTAGAATAAGCCTAGGGAGGACGAAAATGACCTAATAGATCATTTTCGTCCTCCCTAGGCTTATTCTTGTCCAATTAGGGTTTTTAACCAATCTTGTGCATCCAATAGGTGTGTTTGTGTCATTGGATGATCAATTAGGTCATTTTCGTCCTCCCTAGGCTTATTCTTGTCCAATTAGGGTTTTTAACCAATCTTGTGCATCTAATAAGTTCATTTGTGTTATTGGATTAACATTTAGGTCATATTCGTGCTTCTAGGCATATTCTTGTCCAATTAGGGTTTTTAACCAATCTTGTGCTTCCAATAGGTGTGTTTGTGTCATTGTATGATCAATTAGGTCAATTTCGTCCTCCCTAGGCATATTCTTGTCCAATTAGGGTTTTTAACCAATCTTGTGCATCCAATAGGTGTGTTTGTGTCATTGGATAATCAATTAGGTCATTTTCGTCCTCCCTAGGCTTATTCT
>JBBPBR010002187.1:0-13097 GCA_037974775.1 Cicer pinnatifidum | reverse complement strand
GGATAAGAATATGCATAGGGAGGACGAAAATGACCTAATTGATCATCCAATGACACAAACACACCTATTGGATGCACAAGATTGGTTAAAAACCCTAATTGGACAAGAATATGCCTAGGGAGGAAGAAAATGACCTAAATATTAATTTAATGACACAAACAAACTTATCGGATGCACAAGATTGGTTAAAAACCCTAATTGGACAAGAATAAGCCTAGGGAGGTCGAAAATGACCTAATTGATCATCCAATGACACAAACACACCTATTGGATGCACAAGATTGGTTAAAAACCCTAATTGGACAAGTATAAGCCTAGGGAGGACGAAAATGACCTAATTGATCATCCAATGACACAAACACACCTATTGGATGCACAAGATTGGTTAAAAACCCTAATTGAACAAGAATATGCCTAGGGAGGACGAAAAATGACCTAATTGATCATCCAATGACACAAACTTACCTATTGGATGCACAAGATTGGTTAAAAACTCTAATTGGAAAAGAATAAGCCTAGGGAGGACGAAAATGACCTAATTGATCATCCAATGACACAAACACACCTATTGGATGCACAAGATTGGTTAAAAACCCTAATTGGACAAGAATAAGCCTAGGGAGGACGAAAATGACCTAATTGATCATCCAATGACACAAACACACCTATTGGATGCACAAGATTGGTTAAAAACCCTAATTGGACAAGAATAAGCCTAGGGAGGACGAAAATGACCTAATTGATCATCCAATGACACAAACACATCTATTGGAAGCACAAGATTGGTTAGAAACCCTAGTTGGACAAGAATATGCCTAGGGAGGACGAAAATGACCTAATTGATCATCCAATGACACAAATGAACTTATTGGATGCACAAGATTGCTTAAAAACCCTAATTGGACAAAAATAAGCATAGAAAGGACGAAAATGACCTAATTGATCATCCAATGACACAAACACACCTATTGGATGCACAAGATTGGTTAAAAACCCTAATTGGACAAGAATAAGCCTAGGGAGGACGAAAATGACCTAATTGATCATCCAATGACACAAACACACCTATTGGATGCACAAGATTGGTTAAAAACCCTAATTGGACAAGAATAAGCCTAGGGAGGACGAAAATGACCTAATTGATCATCCAATGACACAAACACACCTATTGGATGCACAAGATTGGTTAAAAACCCTAATTGGACAAGAATAAGCCTAGGGAGGACGAAAATGACCTAATTGATCATCCAATGACACAAACACACCTATTGGATGCACAAGATTGGTTTAAAACCCTAGTTGATCAAGAATATGCCTAGGAAGGACGAAAATGACCTAATTGATCATCCAATGACACAAATGAACTTATTGGATGCACAAGATTGGTTAAAAACCCTAATTGGACAAGAATAAGCCTAGGGAGGACGAAAATGACCTAATTGATCATCCAATGACACAAACACACCTATTGGATGCACAAGATTGGTTAAAAACCCTAATTGGACAAGAATAAGCCTAGGGAGGACGAAAATGACCTAATTGATCATCCAATGACACAAACACACCTATTGGATGCACAAGATTGGTTAAAAACCCTAATTGGACAAGAAAAAGACTAGAGAGGACGAAAATGACCTAATTGATCATCCAATGACACAAACACACTTATTGGATGCACAAGATTGGTTTAAAACCCTAGTTGGACAAGAATATGCCTAGGGAGGACGAAAATGACCTAATTGATCATCCAATGACACAAACACACTTATTGGATGCACAAGATTGGTTAAAAACCCTAATTGGACAAGAATAAGCCTAGGGAGGACGAAAATGACCTAATTGATCATCCAATTACACAAACACACCTATTGGATGCACAAGATTGTTAAAAACCCTAATTGGACAAGAATAAGCCTAGGGAGGACGAAAATGACCTAATTGATCATCCATTGCCACAAACACACCTATTGAATGCACAAGATTGGTTAAAAACACTAATTGGACAAGAATAAGCTTAGGGAGGACGAAAATGACCTAATTGATCATCCATTGCCACAAACACAGCTGTTGGATGCACAAGATTGGTTAAAAACCCTAATTGGACAAGAATATGCCTAGGGAGGACGAAAATGACCTAAATATTAATTCAATGACACAAACAAACTTATCGGATGCATAAGATTGGTTAAAAACCCTAATTGGACAAGAATAAGCCTAGGGAGGATGAAAATGACCTAATTGATCATCCAATGATACAAACACACCTATTGGATGCACAAGATTGGTTAAAAACCCTAATTGGACAAGAATAAGCCTAGGGAGGACGAAACTGACCTAATTGATCATCCAATGAAACAAACACACCTATTGGATGCACAAGATTGGTTAAAAACCCTAATTGGACAAGAATATGCCTAGGGAGGACGAAAATGACCTAATTGATCATCCAATGACACAAACACACTTATTGGATGCACAAGATTGGTTAAAAACCCTAATTGGACAAGAATAAGCCTAGGGAGGACGAAAATGACCTAATTGATCATCCAATGACACAAACACACCTATTGGATGCACAAGATTGGTTAAAAACCCTAATTGGACAAGAATAAGCCTAGGGACGACGAAAATGACCTAAATGTTAATCCAATGACGCAACTCAACTTATTGGATGCACAAGATTGGTTAAAAACCCTAATTGGACAAGAATATGCCTAGGGAGGACGAAAATGACCTAATTGTTCATCCAATGACACAAACACACCTATTGGAGGCACAAGATTGGTTAAAAACCCTAATTGGACAAGAATAAGCCTAGGGAGGACGAAAATGACCTAAATGTTAATCCAATGACACAACTCAACTTATTGGATGCACAAGATTGGTTAAAAACCCTAATTGGACAAGAATAAGCCTAGGGAGTACGAAAATGACCTAATTGATCATCCAATGACATAAACACACCTATTGGATGCACAAGATTGGTTAAAAACCCTAATTGGATAAGAATAAGCCTAGGGAGGATGGAAATGACCTAAATGTTAATCCAATGACACAACTCAACTTATTGGATGCACAAGATTGGTTAAAAACCCTAATTGGACAAGAATAAGCCTAGGGAGTACGAAAATGACCTAATTGATCATCCAATGACACAAACACACCTATTGGATGCACAAGATTGGTTAAAAACCCTAATTGGACAAGAATATGCCTAGGGAGGACGAAAATGACTTAAATATTAATTCAATGACACAATCACACCTATTGGATGCACAAGATTGGTAAAAAAAACCCTAATTGGACAAGAATAAGCCTAGAGAGGACGAAAATGACCTAATTGATCATCCAATGACACAAACACACCTATTGGATGCACAAGATTGGTTAAAAACCCTAATTGGACAAGAATATGCCTAGGGAGGGCTAAAATTACCTAATTGATCATTCAATGACACAAACAAAGTTATTCGATGCACAAGATTGGTTAAAAACCCTAATTGGACAAGAATAAGCCTAGGGAGAACGAAAATGACCTAATTGATCATCCAATGACACAAACACACCTATTGGATGGACAACATTGGTTAAAAACCCTAATTGGACAAGAATAAGCCTAGGGAGGACGAAAATGACCTAATTGATCATCCAATGACACAAACACACCTATTGGATGCACAAGATTGGTTAAAAACCCTAATTGGACAAGTATATGCCTAGGGAGGACGAAAATGACCTAATTGATGATCCAATGACACAAACACACCTATTGGATGCACAAGATTGGTTAAAAACCCTAATTGGACAAGAATAAGCCTAGGGAGGACGAAAATGACCTAATTGATCATCCAATGACACAAACACACCTATTGGATGCACAAGATTGGTTAAAAACCCTAATTGGACAAGAATATGCCTAGGGAGGACGAAAATGACCTAAATATTAATTCAATGACACAAATAAAGTTATTGGATGCACCAGATTGGTTAAAAACCCTAATTGGATATGAATATGCCTAGGGAGGACGAAAATGACCTAATTGATCATCCAATGACCTAAACACACCTATTGAATGCACAAGATTGGTTAAAAACCCTAATTGGACAAGAATATGCCTAGGGAGGACGAAAATGACCTAATTGATCATCGAATGACACAAACACATCTATTGGATGCAAAAGTTTAGTTAAAAACCCTAATTGGACAAGAATAAGCCTAGGGAGGACGAAAATGACCTAATTGATCATCCAATGACACAATCACACCTATTGGATGCACAAGATTGGTTTAAAACCCTAGATGGACAAGAATATGCCTAGGGAGGACGAAAATGACCTAATTGATCATCCAATGACACAAATGAACTTATTGGATGCACAAGATTGATTAAAAACCCTAATTGGACAAGAATAAGCCTAGGGAGGACGAAAATGACCTAATTGATCATCCAATGACACAAACACACCTATTGGATGCACAAGATTGGTTAAAAACCCTAATTGGACAAGAATATGCCTAGGGAGGACGAAAATGACCTAAATATTAATTCAATGACACAAACAAAGTTATTGGATGCACAAGATTGGTTAAAAACCCTAATTTGACAAGAATCAGCCTAGTGAGGATGAAAATGACCTAATTGATCATCCAATGACACAAACACACCTATTGGATGCACAAGATTGGTTAAAAACCCTAATTGGACAAGAATATGCCTAGGGAGGACGAAAATGACCTAAATGTTAATCCAATGACACAAATGAACTTATTGGTTGCACAAGATTGGTTAAAAACCCTAATTGGACAAGAATAAGCCTTGGGAGGATGAAAATGACCTAATTGATCATCCAATGACACAAACACACCTATTGGATGCACAAGACTGGTTAAAAACCCTAGTTGGACAAGAATATGCCTAGGAAGGACAAAAATGACCTAATTGATCATCCAATGACACAAATGAACTTATTGGATGCACAAGATTTGTTAAAAACCCTAATTGGACAAGAATAAGCCTAGGGAGGACGAAAATGACCTAATTGATCATCCAATGACACAAACACACCTATTGGATGCACAAGATTGGTTAAAAACCCTAATTGGACAAGAATATGCCTAGGGAGGACGAAAATGACCTAAATGTTAATCCAATGACACAAATGAACTTATTGGATGCACAAGATTGGTTAAAAACCCTAGTTGGACAAGAATATGCCTAGGAAGGACGAAAATGACCTAATTGATCATCCAATGACACAAATTAACTTATTGGATGCACAAGATTGGTTAAAAACCCTAATTGGACAAGAATAAGCCTAGGGAGGACGAAAATGACATCATTGATCATCCAATGACACAAACACACCTATTGGATGCACAAGATTGGTTAAAAACCCTAATTGGACAAGAATAAGCCTAGGGAGGACGAAAATGACCTAATTGATCATCCAATGACACAAACACACCTATTGGATGCACAAGATTGGTTAAAAACCCTAATTGGACAAGAATATGCCTAGGGAGGACGAAAATGACCTAAATATTAATTCAATGACATAAACAAACTTGTTGGATGCACAAGATTGGTTAAAAACCCTAATTGAACAAGAATAAGCCTAGGGAGGACGAAAATGACCTAATTGATCATCCAATAACACAAACACACCTATTGGATGCACAAGATTGGTTAAAAACCCTAATTGGACAAGAATATGCCTAGGGAGGACGAAAATGACCTAATTGATCATCCAATGACACAGATACACCTATTGGATGCACAAGATTGGTTAAAAACTCTAATTGGACAAGAATAAGCCTAGGGAGGACGAAAATGACCTGAATATTAATTCAATGACACAAACAAACTTATCGGATGCACAAGATTGGTTAAAAACCCTAATTGGACAAGAATAAGCCTAGGGAGGACGAAAATGACCTAATTGATCATCCAATGACACAAACACACCTATTGGATGCACAAGATTGGTTAAAAACCCTAATTGGACAAGAATATGCCTAGGGAGGACGAAAATGACCTAAATGTTAATCCAATGACACAACTCAACTTATTGGATGCACAAGATTGGTTAAAAACCCTAATTGGACAAGAATAAGCCTAGGGAGGACGAAAATGACCTAATTGATCATCCAATGACACAAACACACCTATTGGATGCACAAGATTGGTTAAAAACTCTAATTGGACAAGAATATGCCTAGGGAGGACGAAAATGACCTAAATATTAATTTAATGAAACAAACACCCCTATTGGATGCACAAGATTGGTTAAAAACCTTAATTGGACAAGAATATGCCTAGGGAGGACGAAAATGACCTAATTGATCATCCAATGACACAACACACCTATTGGATGCACAAGGTTGGTTAAAAACTCTAATTGGACAAGAATAAGCCTAGGGAGGATGAAAATGACCTCATTGATCATCCAATGATACAAACACACCTATTGGATGCACAAGATTGGTTAAAAACCCTAATTGGACAAGAATAAGCCTAGGGAGGACGAAACTGACCTAATTGATCATCCAATGACACAAACACACCTATTGGATGCACAAGATTGGTTAAAAACCCTAATTCGACAAGAATATGCCTTGGGAGGACGAAAATGACCTAATTGATTATCCAATGACACAAACACACTTATTGGATGCACAAGATTGGTTAAAAACCCTAATTGGACATGAATAAGCCTAGGGAGGACGAAAATGACCTAATTGATCATCCAATGACACAAACACACCTATTGGATGCACAAGATTGTTGAAAACCCTAATTGGACAAGAATAAGCCTAGGGAGGACGAAAATGACCTAATTGATCATCCATTGCCACAAACACACCTATTGAATGCACAAGATTGGTTAAAAACCCTAATTGGACAAGAATAAGCCTAGAGAGGACGAAAATGACCTAATTGATCATCCATTGCCACAAACACAGCTGTTGGATGCACAAGATTGGTTAAAAACCCTAATTGGACAAGAATATGCCTAGGGAGGACGAAAATGACCTAATTGATCATCCAATGACACAAACACACCTATTGGATGCACAAGATTGGTTAAAAACTCTAATTGGACAAGAATATGCCTAGGGAGGACGAAAATGACCTAAATATTAATTTAATGACACAAACAAAGTTATTGGATGCACAAGATTGGTTAAAAACCCTAATTGTACAAGAATAAGCCTAGGGAGGACGTAAATGACCTAATTGATCATCCAATGACACAAACACACCTATTGGATGCACAAGATTGGTTAAAAACCCTAATTGGACAAGAATATGCCCAGGGAGGACGAAAATGACCTAAATATTAATTCAATGACACAAACAAAGTTATTGGATGCACAAGATTGGTTAAAAACCCTAATTGGACAAGAATAAGCCTAGGGAGGACGTAAATGACCTAATTGATCATCCAATGACACAAACACACCTATTGGATGCACAAGATTGGTTAAAAACCCTAATTGGACAAGATTATGCCTAGGGAGGACGAAAATGACCTAATTGATTAAAAACCCTTATTGGACAAGAATAAGCCTAGGGAGGACGAAAATTACCTAATTGGTTAAAAACCCTAATTGGACAAGAATATGCCTAGGGAGGACATAAATGACTTAATTGATCATCCAATGACACAAACACACCTATTGGATGCACAAGATTGGTTAAAAACCCTAATTGGACAAGAATATGCCTAGGGAGGACGAAAATGACCTAAATATTAATTCAATGACACAAACAAACTTATCGGATGCACAAGATTAGTTAAAAACCCTAATTGGACAAGAATAAGCCTAGGGAGGACGAAAATGACCTAATTGATCAACCAATGACACAAACACACATATTGGATGCACAAGATTGGTTGAAAACCCTAATTGGACAAGAATATGCCTAGGGAGGACGAAAATGACCTAATTGATCATCCAATGACACAAATGAACTTATTGGATGCACAAGATTAGTTAAAAACCCTAATTGGACAAGAATAAGCCTAGGGAGGATGAAAATAACCTAATTGATCATCCAATGACACAAACACACCTATTGGATGCACAAGATTGGTCTAAAACTCTAATTGGACAAGAATATGCCTAGCGAGGAAGAAAATGACCTAAATGTTATTCCAATGGCACAAATGAACTTATTGGATGCACAAGATTGGTTAAAAACCCTAATCGGACAAAATAAGCCTAGGGAGGATGAAAATGACCTAAATGTTAATCCAATGACAAACCTCAACTTATTGGATGCACAAGATTGGTTAAAAACCCTAATTTGACAAGAATAAGCCTAGGGAGGACGAAAATGACCTAATTGATCATCCAATGACACAAACACACCAATTGGATGCACAAGATTGGTTAAAAACCCTAATTGGACAAGAATATGCCTAGGGAGGACGAAAATGACCTAAATGTTAATCCAATGACACAACTCAACTTATTGGATGCACAAGATTGGTTAAAAACCCTAATTGGGAATTAATAAGCCTAGGGAGGACGAAAATGACCTAATTGATCATCCAATGAGACAAACACACCTATTGGATGCACAAGATTCGTTAAAAACCCTAATTGGACAAGAATATGCCTAGGGAGGACGAAAATGACCTAATTGATCATCCAATGACACAAACACACCAATTGGATGCACAAGATTAGTTAAAAACCCTAATTGGACAAGAATAAGCCTAGGGAGGACGAAAATGACCTAATTGATCATCCAACGACATAAAACCCCTTTTGGATGCACAAGATTGGTTAAAAACCCTAGTTGGACAAGAATATGCCTATGGAGGACGAAAATGACCTAATTGATCATCCAATGACACAAACACACCTATTGGATGCACAAGATTGGTTAAAAACCCTAATTGGACAAGAATATGCCTAGGGAGGACGAAAATGACCTAAATATTAATTCAATGACACAAACAAACTTATTGGATGCACAAGATTGGTTAAAAACCCTAATTGGACAAGAATATGCCTAGGGAGCACGAATATGACCTAAATGTGAATCCAATGACACAAATGAACTTATTGGATGCACAAGATTGGTTAAAAACCCTAATTGGACAAGAATAAGCCTAGGGAGGACGAAAATGACCTAATTGATCATCCAACGACATAAAACCCCTTTTGGATGCACAAGATTGGTTAAAAACCCTAGTTGGACAAGAATATGCCTATGGAGGACGAAAATGACCTAATTGATCATCCAATGACACAAACACACCTATTGGATGCACAAGATTGGTTAAAAACCCTAATTGGACAAGAATATGCCTAGGGAGGACGAAAATGACCTAAATATTAATTCAATGACACAAACAAACTTATTGGATGCACAAGATTGGTTAAAAACCCTAATTGGAAAAGAATATGCCTAGGGAGGACGAATATGACCTAAATCTGAATCCAATGACACAAATGAACTTATTGGATGCACAAGATTGGTTAAAACCCCTTATTGGACAAGAATAAGCCTAGGGAGGACGAAAATGACCTAATTGATCATCCAATGACACAAACACACCTATTGGATGCACAAGATTGGTTAAAAACCCTAATTGGACAAGAATATGCCTAGGGAGGACGAAAATGACCTAAATATTAATTCAATGACACAATCAAAGTTATTGAATGCACAAGATTGGTTAAAAACCCTAATTGGACAAGAATAAGCCTAGGGAGGACGAAAATGACCTAATTGATCATCCAATGACACAAACACACCTATTGGATGCACAAGATTGGTTAAAAACCCTAATTGGACAAGAATATGCCTAGGGAGGACGAAAATGACCTAATTGATCATCCAATGACACAAACACACCTATTGGATGCACAAGATTGGTTAAAAACCATAATTGGACAAGAATAAGCAAAGGGAGGACGAAAATGACCTAATTGATCATCCAATGACACAAACACACCTATTGGATGCACAAGATTGGTTAAAAACCCTAATTGGACAAGAATATGCCTAGGGAGGACGAAAATGACCTAATTGATCATCCAATGACACAAACACACCTATTGGATGCACAAGATTGGTTAAACACCCTAATTGGACAAGAATATGCCTAGGGAGGACGAAAATGACGTAATTGATCATCCAATGACACAAATGAACTTATTGGATGCACAAGATTTGTTAAAAAACTTAATTGGACAAGAATAAGCCTAGGGAGGACGAAAATGACCTAATTGATCATCCAATGACACAAACACACCTATTGGATGCACAAGATTGGTTAAAAACCCTAATTGGACAAGAATATGCCTAGGGAGGACGAAAATGACCTAATTGATCATCCAATGACACAAACACACCTATTGGAAGCACGAGATTGGTTAAAAAACTAATCGGACAAGAATAAGCCTAGGGAGGACGAAAATGACCTAATTGATCATCCAATGACACAAACACACCTATTGGATGCACAAGATTGGTTAAAAACCCTAATTGGACAAGAATATGCCTAGGGAGGACGAAAATGACCTAATTGATCATCCAATGACACAAACACACCTATTGGATGCACAAGATTGGTTAAAAACCCTAATTGGACAAGAATATGCCTAGGTAGGACGAAAATGACCTAATTGATCATCCAATGACACAAACACACCTATTGGATGCACAAGATTGGTCTAAAGCTCTAATTGGACAAGAATATGCATATGGAGGACTAAAATGACCTAAATGTTAATCCAATAACACAAATGAACTTATTGGATGCACAAGATTGGTTAAAAACCCTAATTGGACAAGAATAAGCCTAGGGAGGACGAAAATGACCTAAATGTTAATCCAATGACACAACTCAACTTATTGGATGCAAAAGATTGGTTAAAAACCCTAATTGGAAAAGAATAAGCCTATGGAGGACGAAAATGACCTAATTGATCATCCAATGACACAAACACACCTATTGGATGCACAAGATTGGATAAAAACCCTAATTGGACAAGAATAAGCCTAGGGAGGACGAAAATGACCTAAATGTTAATCCAATGACACAACTCAACTTATTGGATGCACAAGATTGGTTAAAAACCCTAATTGGACAAGAATAAGCCTAGGGAGGACGAAAATGACCTAATTGATCATCCAATGACACAAACACACCTATTGGATGCACAAGATTGGTTAAAAACCCTAATTGGACAAGAATATGCCTAGGGAGGACGAAAATGACCTAATTGATCATCCAATGACACAAACACACCTATTGGATGCACAAGATCGGTTAAAAACCATAATTGGACAAGAATAAGCCTAGGGAGGACGTAAATGACCTAATTGATCATCCAATGACACAAACACACCTATTGGATGCACAAGATTGGTTAAAAACCCTAATTGGACAAGAATATGCCTAGGGAGGACGAAAATGACCTAAATGTTAATCCAATGACACAAATGAACTTATTAGATGTACAAGATTGGTTAAAAACCCTAATTTGACAAGAATATCCCTAGGGAGGACGAAAATGACATAATGTTAATCCAATGACACAAATGAACTTATTGGATGCACAAGATTGGTTATAAACCCTAATTGGACAAGAATATGCCTGGGGAGGACGAAAATGACCTAAATGTTAATCCAATGACACAACTCAACTTATTGGATGCACAAGATTGGTTAAAAACCCTAATTGGACAAGAATAAGCCTAGGGAGGACGAAAATGACCTAATTGATCATCCAATGACACAAACACACCTATTGGATGCACAAGATTGGTTAAAAACCCTAATTGGACAAGAATATGCCTAGGGAGGACGAAAATGACCTAAATGTTAATCCAATGACACAAATGAACTTATAGGATGCACAAGATTGGTTAAAAACCCTAATTTGACAAGAATAAGCCTAGGGAGGACAAAAATGACCTAATTGATCATCCATTGCCACAAACACACCTATTGGATGCACAAGATTGGTTAAAAACCCTAATTGGACAAGAATATGCCTAGGGAGGACGAAAATGACCTAAATGTTAATCCAATGACACAAATGAACATATTGGATGCACAAGATTGGTTAAAAACCCTAATTTGATAAGAATAAGCCTAGGTAGGACGAAAATGACCTAAATGTT
This sequence comes from Cicer pinnatifidum, assembly GCA_037974775.1. Lineage (NCBI taxonomy): Eukaryota > Viridiplantae > Streptophyta > Magnoliopsida > Fabales > Fabaceae > Cicer > Cicer pinnatifidum. The sequence goes on along the minus strand of JBBPBR010002187.1, from coordinate 945 downwards.
AATCCAATGACACAACTCAACTTATTGGATGCACAAGATTGGTTAAAAACCCTAATTGGACAAGAATAAGCCTAGGGAGGACGAAAATGACCTAATTGATCATCCAATGACACAAACACACCTATTGGATGCACAAGATTGGTTAAAAACCCTAATTGGACAAGAATATGCCTAGGGAGGACGAAAATGACCTAATTGATCATCCAATGACACAAACACACCAATTGGATGCACAAGATTAGTTAAAAACCCTAATTGGACAAGAATAAGCCTAGGGAGGACGAAAATAACCTAATTGATCATCCAATGACACAAATACACCTATTGGATGCACAAGATTGGTTAAAAACCCTAATTGGACAAGAATAAGCCTAGCGAGGACGAAAATGACCTAATTGATCATCCAATGACACAAGCACACCTATTGGATGCACAAGATTGGTTAAAAACCCTAATTGGACAAGAATATGCATAGGGAGGACGAAAATGACCTAAATATAAATTCAATGAAACAACTCAACTTATTGGATGCACAAGATTGGTTAAAAACCCTAATAGGACAAGAATAAGCCTAGGGAGGACGAAAATGACCTAATTGATCATCCAATGACACAAACACACTAATTGGACAAGAATATGTCTAAGGAGGACGAATATGACCTAATTGATCATCCAATGACACAAACACACCTATTGGATGCACAAGATTGGTTAAAAACCCAAATTGGACAAGAATAAGCCTAGGGAGGACGAAAATGACCTAATTTATCATCCAATGACACAAACGCACATATTGGATGCCCAAGATTGGTTAAAAACCCTAATTGGACAAGAATATGTCTAGGGAGGACGAATATGACCTAATTGATCATCCAATGACACAAACACACCTATTGGATGCACAAGATTGGTTAAAAACCCTAATTGGACAAGAATAAGCCTAGG